>PVKY010002359.1:0-25999 GCA_004027775.1 Bradypus variegatus | reverse complement strand
GTTGGCTTATCTTCTGGTGTCCGGGTGGGATGAAGTATTTTACCACTGAGAAAGAAAGAAGTGGCTCATAGGAGAAAGAGCTGGGTTTGAGTTTGAGTTATTGCTTAACTCAACCTTGGGCTGATCACATGGCCACTTTTTGAGTGAATATTCTCATTTCTGTAATGGAGATGATTTCTACCCACACTATTGCTCCAAAGGTAAAATAATATGTGGAAAATGGCTTGGGAAAAAGCATATCGATGTCAAGTGGAACTACTAGGGACCTAGCTTATTTCACGTGATATAATTTCCACAAGCAGCGTTATTGCCATGCCAAGCCACAATTTTTTCATGAGGGCAGATTTAAGGGCTGAGAAAAATTGAGATTTGAGACTAAGCACATAAAATATCTCTTGGGTAGGGAGGACTGAGAATCTCCTTGCCTCATTGTATCCCTCACCTAGGTTTCTGCTTGGATACACAGGTTTTGTAAGTTACGACAATCCTGTTTCGGCTCAAGCTGCCATCCAGTCTATGAACGGCTTTCAGATTGGCATGAAGCGGCTTAAAGTGCAGCTCAAACGTTCGAAGAATGACAGCAAGCCCTACTGAGCGTGCTCCCCTCTGAGACTGGAGTGAGAGGGTCTTCTGGTAAGTGGGGGAGGAGCACCCTTAATGATTCGAAGCCCTAAGGCTGTGTGTTTACAGCCCTGGACCCTGATCCCTGCCACTCTCGCAGGCACAGCTTGCCCTGAAGACTCAGCTACTGCCTTCTGTGGGAGTTTCGCTTCGTACAGAGGACAAGTTTGTGCTTTGGTTTCCAGTGTTTTTGGAGTTTAGGTGCCATATACTGAGGGTTTTTTTTTGTTTGTTTATCCCCTCCCTTTATTTAAAGTTTGCTGTGTTTGTAAACAGTGTGTGTTGAGAAGGACCAACACCAAACCAACCTGGGGGAAGGGGAATGGGGAAACATTAAAAAAAAAAAAAAAAAGATCAGAATTTACCCCAAACTATACCAAGAGAGGACTAAATGGAACAAAAAACTGACCCCCCAGAATTTCCCTGAGTGTGAGTGGACAAAAATGAGAACTGGCATCCAAGAGCTGAGGTGGGGAGCTGGTGGAGGTGGGGGTGTCAAGTTGGGTTGGCTTTGGGGAAGTGTGGGGGTAATGGACTGACACCAGGCAGCCTTGAGCTAGAGGCTGAAACTCCTCCACATAACTGCCTCCTGTGGAAACACTGAGCTTTGGCCTATTTTTCAGATTCTTGTCCTGGATTTCTGTCCCTCTTTCCCAAGAAGGGTCTAGTAATTCTCTGGGGATAAAGCCCCTGTTGAGTTAGCCTTACATATGCACAGAGCAGTAAGACATTACCCATTACCAGCTTTCCCAGCCAGCCATTGTTATTGGATTGGCTGTGCCTGGCCAGAGGCTGTTGGGAGGAGCAGCCTGTTAGAGAAGTCATTTATGGTCAGTTTATTTCAACCCTGAGTTGTAGGCCATGGCCCATTTCCAACAGGTCCATTTAAGGAAGGCCTCTCCTAAAGACACTGCCTGGTTTCTTACCTTGCAGTTCACCACAGCAGGCAGCGTCATTTCCACCCCAAGCCACAATTTTTTCATGAGGGCAGATCTAAGAAGGGCTTGCAATAATATCTCCTGAGCAGAGTAATCAAGCTATCTAAAAGTAGGGGAGGAGGTGCCTGCTTCTTGGTGAACCCAAATTAGAAGGCCCCTTTTAGCCAGGGTCCCAGAGTTCCCAGTGGGCAGCACTTAATATTTAAGAGGATTAAGAAATCCACACTTGCCTTCTTGATTAAAAGAGCCCAGATGTGATATTCACACAGAGGCATGGCAGGCCCCTCTTCTAACCACTCCAGCCCCCATCTTCTGCTGTTGGGCAGGGGGAGACAAGGACGTTTACAGCCTTGGTATGGATTTAGTGTTCATTTACCTCAGTATTACTGTATTCAGTTTTGTCCTCATGCTTACAGTTAGTTCCTTGTTGCCTCCCACTGGCCTCATTCCAGCTCTAGCCTGTGACCCACACAGCCTCTGGGCTCCAAGAATTGCTATGGGGTTGGAGACCCAGGAAGGATGTGCTGGTGGGAATGTACACCTGGGCAGAGGTAGCCCTGTTAGAATGTGACCATCAGCCAAGGCCAGGGACTTGGTAAAACATCAGTCCTGACCCTTAGCAGCAGAGATGAGAACAAAGGAGTTGTTTGACTATTAAGTCAGATGGGGGTCCTCTTCTTGTCGTGCTAGCCATTTGGTTATCAGATGGGGATAGACTGTCTTCTGTTGAACAGGTAGTTGGTGTTGTTGGATTATGCCTGTTGAAGCTGGGACAGCTGTTCCCTTCTCATAGTGATAACTTGGGTCTGTTGTCCTCTAAGAAACCTGAAATATACTTAAGCTGAACCATGTAAACTTGAATTCTGCACACTGGGAGAAATGTATCCTGTGTTTCAAAGGATAAAACTGTTCCAAAGGCTTCCAGGGTCATGATGGGATTTTTTAAATAAATGCAAAAAATAAAAAGAAAAAAGAAAAAAAGAAAACAAAGAAAAAAAAAACAGAAAAAAATGCTAGGTTGGGGAGGCGCTGTTCTGAATCCCAACCGGCTGGAACCAAGAATGTTGTTTCTATTTTTATAGAAGTTTTATACAGCTCCGGGGTGGAGAATATTTATTACCTAAATTATATCTCTGGAAAAGGCCAGGATTTTGTAGACTCCAGAATGTGATTGTTGTACACACGGGGTGCTGTGTATGATTGAAACTACTGACTTTCTGTGGACCGTTTGCAGCCCAGCTAATCTGCCAGAAGGGGAAGGAGTTAATGCTGTGAATTGGCAGAGGAGAGAGCTGTGCTCCCAGGGTACTGCCCATGCTGTGATTGCTAACGATCGGGTGGTTAGCCAAAGCCCAGAGTCTATTCCCTTCCCATTTCCTCCCTTTTCTCTCCCCCTCCCCATTTCACCATTATTTAACCTGGGCTCTGGGCTCTTAGGAAGGCCCCCTTTCGTGAGGACATAAAAGGCAAGGTGTGATCAGCCCACCTTCGATACCAGACTGAGGTTTCATACCTGCTTGTGGGTTCTCTTTTCGAAAGGAGCGTGCACCACAGCAGGGTCCTGGGCGGCTACAGCAGCCAGCTGGTGAGACTAAGCACCTCTCTGTCATCTTCCCTCCCCTGCCCGGTGAGCTTCCATGGCAGCAGCAGCACTGTCCTTGAGCACAGTTCTCTCCCCAGGCCAAAGATGGTTTTGTGATAAAGCTGCTCCCCTACAAGCCTCACGGTGTGAAAGGGCTCAGCTCGGAGAGTGGAGACTCACAGTCAAGTCTTAAGCAGTCCTTTTCTGTTGTGTGGGATTTTTCACTTACAATGTGTTTTTTTTGCCGTAGTTTTGTTTCTTACTTGGATTACATCATGAAATTGATTTGCCTTGAATGCAGCCACACCACTGTCTCCTGGGCTCCACATTAGTGTCCAGGGCCTGCGTGGAGGCTAAGAGCTTGGATTTCTGGGAACTAAGAGCCATCCCCAGAGAGTTGAGAACTCCTGGCCCTCTCCCCTAGGAAATTCTCCCCACCACAGCCAGCATCTTCCACTTTCTCCCTGGGTCTTGACCAGGAAGAGGGGAGAGAGCTGAGGCTTGCTCCGCCAGAGGCCTTCTTCTCATGTGTTCAGGCACTTCAGGGGAAATCCAAGCCTTAGTTTCCGTTGTGTCTCTGGCAGTTGGATGTTTTCTTGATGTCCTCCATGTCCTTTTTTACTTTTCCCTGTGTCCATTGTTAGCATGTGCAAAAGTTCCCTGTCATTACCCAGCCCTGCCCGCCCTGCCTCCTCATTTCAGGGCTGTACACACAGCGAGTGTTCCTGTTCTCTCTCTTTGTTTGGATGTATTGCTCTGTGTAACTCAGTGGGTCTCCCTCTTTCTGGTTTGTTTTTTTTCTAGATTCCTGCCGTTTGTTCATCGTTGTGCCTAAAGCATGTCGATGTGGCGTCAAGTACATCGTCCAAATCCCTGTCTCTTCAGCTTCTCTGATGCTTGAACTCTCACCTTTGACCTTGTGTTGACCTTTGATGCTGACGTGTATTTTTATTATGTTTGTTTCTTTGTTTGTTTTTTCTTTTTTCTTTCCTTTTATTTTTTTTTCTTTGTGCTGCCAAATTGGTTTTGCTAGAACGACTGCTGAAGGGGAAATATTTAAACTTGCATTTGAATATAAAAAAATCTATTTTTCTAGAACTTCATAAGATAACCACTTGATTTTGTGATTCCAATTCTTTGTAATTGTCTTCAGAGCAGCCCTACTAGCACATACCGTGTGGTGTTTGTATTTCTGTGAACACACAGCCAGTTCGTTTCTAGGCTTTGTTTCTCTGTGTGCTTAGTTTTAAAGACAACTTTGAAGTAAACAATGAAATAAAAGATGTCACTAAAACCTTTGAGGCTCCTGAGCACATTTTGCTGATATAGTTTGTGGGGCTTGAGGAGACTGCATGTATTCTTATTTTTTGTTTTTCTGAATTCTCAACTGCAGAAAATACCTGAACCCCTTTATCTTTTGACCACAGGCTGCAGTTTGGGCCCCAGCCAACCCTTTTTCTTTTGTGGTTCTTCCCTGTAGTGGCCCTATGGGGAACCTTTGGATCCCTCTTGCCCCCTTCCCCTTGGCCCCTCCATGCCCACTGCCATGCTTATTCCTTCAGTCTCCACAGCAAAATGTGATGCTTTGATTTTTTTGTTTTGTTTTTGTGTTTTGAATTTTTTCCTTTCCTACTAAGATTATGCCCAGAAAAACAAGTTTTGCATGTTTCCTGTTTCTTCACACCTTCGTATATATCACCTTCACCTCTGTTTTCTATAGTTTGTGCAAAAACTGACCGATTTAAAGGGGTTTCAAAGAAGCTGTTTTAAATTGTTGTGGGTTGATTATCTTTTTCCAAGATTGTATTGTCTTATTTTGAAGTGGCAACTTTCTCCTCTCTTGCCCGTAGAGCATTTGCCTGTGCACTTAGACTGTCACCTCGTGTGTCCTCCAGGCCTCAGCAGGGCCTCCAGGTAGCTAGCCGCTCGGCTCAGAGAGGGCCAGGAAGGGAGCATGGAGAGGCCCAGGGAGCATAGGGAGGGACCCAGAAGGTGGCTGCGGGTGGGCAAAAGAGGTTTAGCATGTTGGGAGGAGTGCGCATCCCTCGGCCCAGAGGAAGGAGGGTGCTCCCAGCCACTCGCAGGAGGCCGCCTGGGCGCTCAGTGGCAGCTCACTTGCCGGCGCTTTGCCTGGGTGACAAGCACAATACTACCGTAGTCTTCACACTGTTTACAGCCCTGGGCACCAACCACCTCAGCCCACACTGGCTCTTCACTGCTGCTTTGCATTTGCTTAGCTGGTGGGGTGGGGATTTGTTGTTATTTTTTTTTTTTTAATTGGGTGAAGAGCCAAATAGCTACTGTCCCTGGGTGCCAGGCCAGTCCATTCCTTGGTTCCCTGATGGGAACTTGTCCTCCTCTCCTGTGGCACCATCAAGCCTCAGGGTCTTCAGGATTTGAATAAGAATGTGAAGGGCAGGGGAGAGAGGCCAGAGGAGACCAGAGTCACGGGATGGATCTGTGGAGGTAAGAGGTTGCAGAGGGAGGAGTTGATGGCGGATCTCACCCAGGCTGCTAGTGGGTGGGAGTGCTGGGCAGATGCCCTGAGAGAGTCCAGGGAAGGGCGGAGAGGTGTAGCTGAGGGCCTGGGGCGGTGGGGGGGGCGTAGAAGTACTGTTGAGCCTCACCCATGATGGGGTTGGTGAAGGAAGGGATCCTGTCAGAGTTTCTGCTCTGGGACCCAGTGGGTTGCCTAGTATTACTCTTGAGGCTACTCTTGCTAGGAGGAAAGGGCAGCCGAACAGAGGCCTGGGTATGGTAGGCTGCCTCGTTTCCTGGAAGGGGTGATTGGATGGGAGAAGGCCAAGGAACCCCAGACTGAGACTGCTGGGCGCCCCACAGTCTGACTGCACAGAGCCGCCTCTGTGGGCAGAAGGCGCTGAGGCTCCCCTTCCTGTGGATTGAAAATCCGTGTTTGCCAATCTATTTTGCTTTCAATTCCAAGAGGAGCTCTGGGAAAACCTGTGGATTAAACCAAATGCCAAACTTTGGATGTTGTTTCCTTATCCTTTTCTCTTTCTCATTGTTTTAATTTGTTCTGTGGTGGTTTTAATGGATTTGAGACCCTGGAGCGGCAGCTGCCTTTCTGATTTCCAGCTGCTTTTTGTGAATAATTTAAAAACAAAAACAAAAAAAAAGAAACTTTACATTTTGGAGACAAACCTGTGTGAGTTTTTTATTGGTACAAACGTATTTAACACTAGGGGTTTTGTACAGTTTTTTGCCTTTTCTACTAGAAAACAATGTAAAGTGATTTCACAATGTGAAGAGAAAAAAATTGCCACTGTGACCAAACGCACAGTCTGTTCTGCAGCAGCAATGGGATTCAATCAACTCAGAGTCGTGATTCAGCCGGAGAAATGCTTCCTTTTGCCTTGTTTGAGCTTTTCCTTTCTTTCCTGTTTTGATTTGCAAAAGAAAATGTCTTTTTTGTGTGAACTTGTGTTGTACTTTGTAGAAAATTATGGATTTTACTTTAATGGTTTAAAAAAAAAAAAAAAAAAAACGAAGAGCCCTTGTCGCTTTTCTGACCTGATCGCCGAGTTTGTGTAGTGGATTAAAAAAGAAAAAAAACAAAAAATTGTTACAAGTTCGGAGCAAGGGAGTATGTGTTTAAAGGAATCTTCCTTTTTTGTGTGTTTTTCCTTTTGTCCCAATAGGGAACCTAGATCTGTTTTAATTGCACAGACACATGGACAAAAAGTCATTTTGTATCTGCCAAGTGTGGTACCTTCCTTTGTTTATTTGCTATTAAACTGTTTGAGAAGAACTAATGTTGTCTTCAGAGTTATTGTTTGGGGGAGTGGGATTGTGGGCACTCCTGGAAAGGGGGTGGGTGCCTTGGTAAGGTTTCACTATGATCTACTTGTTGGTATACAAGCAAAACCACCCAAAGCTCCTGAAAAGAAAACATCATTTCCCCCAAAACTGCCTTTCCCATTTTCCTGTATTCTTCTGCAAGATCCCTACTTGTATGGAAGCACCTTAGAACTTTTTTGCGCAGCCTTACTCCTCGCACCTCTCTAGTTCCTGAAATAGCTGCCTTGCCACAGAACCCAATCCAGACCTGTTAGTGCAGTGCCCTCCCTGGTGCTGCTGCGTACCTGCTCCCTGAGAGTCAGCAGAGCCCCAGACAGGTGCCTTCTTCCTCTCTTAGGTTTTAAAGCTCCAGCTGAAAGAGGATAAGCTCCTGTTTCCCTCATTGTGACCTCGGGTGTACTGACAAGGTCACAGGAGGGTGTGTTGCTCAGGAATTCTAGATCACTCACCAGGGGAAGGCCTTTAAAATTCTGAGATCCTACCTCTGTGGCTGCCTCACCCCAGGAATCTCAGGCTCTGTGGCTGAAGCATGGGCTTATCTGTTCCTTACCCTCTCCTCTGCCACTGACATCCTCACTCAGGTTTGCTCACCTCCTCCAGGGTGGCCAGCCCTTTTGAAGCTGGGAGCATGCAGCTAGCATGTGGCCTGTGAGTGGGCCAGTCCTCAGCCTTCCCATCAGTGTCTCCAGGTGGGCTCTGTGTCTGGGGTAGCTTTTGCTCATAGCCCATGAAATGTCCCGGCAAAGCAAAATTGCTAAACGTGAATAAATTTGGGAGTATTATGTCTGCCTTCTAATTCCTACTTGCATATTAACATTTCCAAAACTCTGAAAAGGCTAGCAGTAAAGAAGCCTCTTGGACTTCATTTAACCCATTTGTCTAAGTTAGTTTGTATTTAAGTGCACTTTTATTCACTTTCCCACTTTTAAACATTAAAAATGTATCTATATGTGGCCCTCTGTCTCTAGCTAAGCGAACTTGAAAGGTGAATTCACTGCCACTCCCTAGTGGGATCAGACACCCAGGGGAGTGAATCTCCCTGGCAACATGGAATATGACTCCCGAGGAGGAATGTAGACCTGGCATTGTGGGATGGAGAACATCTTCTTGACCAAAAGAGGGAAATGAAAGGAAATGAAATAAGCTTCAGTGGCAGAGAGATTCCAAAAGGAGCCAAGAGGTCACTCTCGTGGGCACTCTGGTGGGGTAGCTGGCAGTAGACACCTGAAACTATCAAACTATAACCCAGAATCCATGAATCTGGAAGACAATTGTATAAAAAGGGAGCTTATGAGGGGTGACAGTGGGATTGAGAAAGCCATGAAGACCATACTCCCCTTTGTCTAGTTTATGGATGGATGAGTAGAAAAATGGGGGAAGGAAACAAACAAACAAAGGCACCCAATGTTCTTTTTTACTTTAATTGCTCTTTTTCACTTTAATTATTATTATTGTTATTTTTGTGCGTGTGCTAATGAAGGTCAGGGATTGATTTTGGTGATGAATGTACAGCTATGTAATGGTACTGTGAACGATCGAATGTACAGTTTGTTTTGTATGACTGCATGGTATGTGAACATATCTCAATAAAATGAATATATATATAAATATATATATATATATAGCTAAAAATCAGAACTTTGTATTAATATTTAGTCATTGTCCTAGCTAACATTCATTGACTGTTTCTCACAGGGTGCTGTGGGAAATAGGCTCCTTGTGTGTTCCAGTCTTCCAGTCTTCATCATAACAACCCTGGAAGGTAGCTTTTGTTAACCATCGCCATTTTACAAGTGAATAGATTCAAGAATCTGGGCTGCCAGCACAAGGTCACCAGCTACAAGTGGTGTGTGCTGAGAATCAAACCAAGCTGTGCCTCACTCCTGAGCCCTTTCTTTTTTTTTTAATTCAGTTTTATTGAGATATATTCACATACCATGCAGTCATACAAAGTGTACATTAAGTTCACAGTAACATTATATAATTGCATTTATCACCAAAATTAATCTTTGAACATTTTCATTACCACACACACAAAAGTAATAAGAATAAAAATTAAAAGTGAAAAAAAAAGTAAAAAAGAACACTGGGTGCCTTTTGTTTGTTTTTTGTGTTTTTTTTTGCCTCCGTTTTTCTGCTCATCTGTCCATACGCTGGACAAAGGGGAGTGTGATCCACATGGCTTTCCTAATCACATTGTCATCCCTCATAAGCTACATTGTTATGCAATCGTCTTCAAGATTCAAGGGTTTTGGGTTGTAGTTTGATAGTTTCAGGTGTTTACTGCTAGCTATTCCAAGTTATTAGAACCTAAAAAGGGTTATCTATGTTGTGCGTAAGAGTGCCCACCAGAGTGACCTCTCGGCTCCTTTTGGAATCCCTCTGCCACTGAAGCTTACTTTATTTCATTTCACAACCCCCTTTTGGTCAAGAAGATGTTCTCCATCCCACGATCCTGGGTCTAGATTCCTCCTCGGGAGTCATATTCCACGTTGCCAGGGAGATTTACATCCCTGGGTGTCTGATGCCACATAGGGGGGAGGGCAGTGATGTTCACCTGCCAAGTTGGCTTAGCTAGAGAGAGAGGGCCACATCTGAGCAACAGAGGCGTTCAGAAGGAGGCTCTTAGGCACAATTATAAGCAGGTCTAACCTCTCCTCTGCAGTAACAGTCTTCCCAAGGGCAAGTCTGATGATGGAGGGCTCAGCCCATCAAGCCACCAGTCCCCAATGCCTGTGAGCACATCAGCAACCACTGAGGTGGGGAAGCCCAACATCCCTGCATTCTCCCCCAGTTCCTCAGGGGGTGAGCCCTTTCTCTTAACCACTACTGAGGAGTAATAACTCGATAAAGGCAGTTAAATGTGCTTTAGTTAACCTGCACAGATGTTGTTCACACTGTCCTCTGAGTCTGAGTGAAGGGAACTTGGGGAATCTGATTCCTTTTGTGACTCCTGGGTGGTGAAGCATTACAGCTTTCTTTGCCCTCCACAGATCTGCTGTTTCAGTGCCTTAGGGGTTCACTGGGGTTCAGGGTGCTGCTGCCAGGTGCCTCTGCCTGCCGGTGGCTGAGCGCGTCCTCCACGGCAGTCCTAACATTTTACCTAATGTTGGTTTTTGTTTTCTTGTGGTAAAATATCTAACATACAATCTGCCATTTTAACCATTTTTAAGTGTACAATTGAATGGTATTAATTACTTTCACAATGTTAGGCAACCATCACCATTTCCAGTTTTTTTTTTCAGCTTCACTTCATTCAACTGTTAATATTTGTGAAATCACAAGTTTGATAACCTAATTAGATTTTTAAATACTCGTTAAATTACATCAGCATTACTGTCTAAAATGTCCATCAGGTTGCCTTCTCAAAACAGTTTGGCACTTTGGGAGATTGGTATAGCGGAGGGCCAGGATGGGGAAGCCAGGGGCTCTCTCTGTGGGCTCCCTCCCTAGGCCTGTTTGCTCTGTCAAATGACAGGGGGTTAAACTTGAAAGTTCTCTCCTAATTAGCACAGAGTTTCTGTGAGTCAAGATCAAGGTGGTGGATCTTCTCTGTAAGCCTCTGCTTTAGTACCCCTGTGTTCCTAAGATATATCCTGAAACGGAATAAGTACAACTGGAACGTCTTTCCATTTAACATCATATTTAAGACTGAAGCTTCTCTTACTTAAAAACAAAGAAAGGGATTGTGCTAAAAGTACTATTTTAACTTTTTTTTTTAAGTTTAGGCTTTGGCATCTTTATAATCGTATAGCTGTCTTGATTTACTGATTTGTGTTCCTTTTAAAAACCTGCATGCAGTCTCCTTTTATCTTCCTCCAGCTTCCTCAGCACCTAACTTTTGCTGCAGTCCCCTCCCGCCCACTGTTCATGTCTGCTGCAGAGGCAGCCCTTGCATGGACTTTCTTTGTCAGCGTGCAGCTTCCCCAGCTTTCCTAGTTTCTTTACATGCTGGGCTCACCCGAGAGCATCTCAGCCCTGATGAAGAAAAGCCATCAGGAAGGAAATTAGAGACCAGCTTGTGCCTTCACCTCTGGGAATGTCAGACTAATGTCTGGTAACCTTTCTCCTCTGGGAGGGATCAGATGTGGCTTTTTCTTGCACATTATGCCTTTTTCAAACATTTTTCATCCCTCTCAGGGGTCCTCCCCCCTGTCCTGCCTCCACCATCTGGTGTTTAATTTATTTTGTATACAGCTATGGAGAAGGCTCTTTTTTAAAAAAATCATAAACTCAGTCTTAGGGTGAGAAGTTGAACACCTTCAACTGAGCAGGGCTGTGTGCCATCCTGGGACTTCCTGCAGCCAAGTCATCGAAAGTCTACGAGGCTGTGTTCGGCGTCCTTCCCCATCCCCTCTGCTTGGAGTCTTACTGACCAGAGGGCTATGAGGTTTGGGGTTCTGTTTTGTTTTTTGTTTTTTTTATGTTTTCTTTTTTAACGGCCTTATCAAGATATAATTCATATACAGTACAATTCACCCATTTAAAGTGTATGATCCAGTGGGTTTTACAGTCGGGCAATCATTAACAAATGTAATTTAGAACATTTTCACCACCATAAAAAAAACCTGTGTCCATTAGTCACACACACGTACACACACACACACTCGCCATTCCCAACCCCTGGCAGCCACTAATCTTTCTGTCTCTATGGATTTGGACATTTCCTATAAATGGACTTGGGCAATACGTGGCTTTTTGTGTCTGGTGTTCACGTAGCCTGCCTCCCGAGGCTTTTTTCCTTCCTTCTCAAATGCTAATGCACCACCCGCCCTGCCATTCCTAGCCCTCTGAGCATGACTGCTCTAAATCCAGCACGTTCCTGCAGCCAACCTGTCCCTTAAACCTCGCCCAGTTGCTCCTGCTTCCCTGCTGCATCATCTGCCTCACCTGTATCTGGCAACTTCTAGACGTGCACTATTCAATCTGGTACCCACTAGCCACTGCAGCTATTTAAATTCAAATGGATTAAAATTATAAAGGTAATTCCTCAGATTCACTACCCAATTTCAAGTGCTCAACAGCCACATGTGGCCAGTGACTACCTACTGGACCTTGCAGATAGAGCATTTCCATTATCGCAGTCAGTTATAGTAGGGCCATGCCAGGCAGTTGCTTTGCCTTTTTTTTTTAAGTCATTTTTTTATTGTAAAATATATACATACAAGTGATAACTTTACAAATGCAATTTAACAAATAGGTGGGGGAAATTTTCAAATAATGTTATGGGTTACAGTTCCAAAGTCTCAGTTATTTCTTTATTGTGAAATATATATGCAAAAGGTAATATCTTTCAAAGTATGATTTAACAAGTTATATAGAAAATTTCCAAAAATGTTACAAGTTACAGTACCATAGTTTCAGTTATTTCCTTATTGTGAAATATATATACAAAAAGGTGACAGCTTTCAAATTACAATCCAACAAGTGTCTATAGAACAAATTTCAAAGGATGCTTTGGGTTGCAGTTTCACCATCTCAATTCCTTCCCTCCACAGTTGCTTTGCTTTTAAGAAACAATAATAACCGCTCCTGATTAATCATTTCCACTGTACCAGTCCCAGTAGGACAGGAAGCTGGAAGTGAGGCACAGAGAAGCTGCAATTCTTCCCTGTTCCATGGCCAAGTGGGAGAGTTTGGAGTAAAACCCTGGTTAACCTCACTCCGGAGTTTCTGCAGAGCATATTTCTTTGGGGAGTCAATAGGGTGGACGCTGGGTGTCCGGGTTTAAATTCCACCTTTCTAGTAGAATTTCATGAAGGCAGGAGGCACATCTATTTTCTTCCCCACTGGAGCCCCAGGGGCTGGAAGGTGAGTATTCAGTAAACGTTTGATGAATGAGTAAATGAGCAAATAGATACCAAGAGATGACCGTTGCTTTTTGCCCAAGAGCTTCCTGCTTGTGTGCTGTCCCCCCTCCCCCAACACATTAGAGTTTTACACAGTTTGATCTTTTAGAAATTTTCATGTGCTCTAGAGTAAAGGAAATAACTTATTTTGGCACCTGGTGTACAGATTGCTAGCCCACCAGCCAGTACCTGGACTTTCCATATGCTCCAGTGGCCATGAAACAAATGAGAGCCAAGTCTCTCAGAGCCACTTGACAAGAATCCTGCTAACACAGCTTCTAAGCTTGGTGAGGACACTCGCCAGCAGCCCTGCCCAGTGAGGAGTTGGTGCCAGCACCTGCTCTGCAGTGCCGTCTGCTGCTGGAGAGCCCGTGGGCAGCAGGGAAGGCTCTGGAAGGAGGCTCACTTCCCTGTGGCCATGCGGTCCCAAAGGTGCCACTGGCCTGAGTGGAAAGCCTGGTTATCCCTAGGGTGTGTTATGCCCAGAGCATGAGCACAACACAACAATCTTTTTAAAAAGTTTAAGATTCGAATTTTTTTTTTAATGCAAAACATTCAAATAGTTACAGAAGAAGCCTTGTGGTGTAGGGGGAAAAGCTTATGTTTCTTTAGGAGTCTGTTAATCTTGCTGTAATACCTGCTCTTCCATCACCAGCCCTGTGACAGTGGGCAAATTACTTGATTCTCTCAGCCTCAGATTCCTCATCTGTCAAATAGAAATTTTAAAAAAAAAGCACAAAAAAATCCACCCAGTAGAGCTGGGAAGATGAAAGACTTGCAAGTGCTTGGCACACTGTTTCCCCTGGCAAACACTTGTTCGAATTGGCTATCACCTGAAGTGAGTGTATCCCTCATCCCACAACCCGTTGATAGCCACTCAACAGGTGGGGATAGGTATGCTTCCAGAATTTTTCTCCATATATACAAAAGTATGTACATATGTAATTTTTGTCAAAAATTACAGAATGTTCTGCAGCTTGCTTTTCTAGTTGCTATGTCTTGGGCACCTCTCCATGTGAGTACACAGAAATCTACCACTTTCCTTTTTTAGAGGCTGTGATTTATCAAACTCTCCTCTCGGACAGGGGTAGATCCAGTTATTTCACAATTACAAAAAAGGAGCAATTCAAGAAAAGTTCAGGAGGTATCTAGAGGGGCTGGAGTTCAACATCTTGTTTTCAAAGTGAGTTCTCATTTTTTTATGTGATTTGGTTTTCAGAGAAACCTTATCAGAAAGGTGATACCTTCATTTTACAACTGGGAAAACTAATTTGTTGAGAAGAAGAGACTGTTCTCAGGGATCTCGCTGATCATGGCAGAGGGCCTGGGACTGTCCTCCAGTCCTCGAGCGGCAAATGCAGAGCCATGCCGGGGCCAGGCCAGGGATGTCAGCAGAAGAAATGAGGCCAATCTACGATGACAAGTGACTTCCATGTCAAAGGGAAAATAGGGAGCGGTGGGGGCCATGGGTGGAGAGGTGTTCTCAGTCTCTTGGAGCCAGACACTGACATCTCAACCACGGATCCTTGCAGATCACAGGCTGGGGGATGCTCCAGCTCCCAGTCTTCAAGAGAAGCTGGAAATGCAGATTTTAATATGAAATCTCCCAGTTAACAAATGTTGGCAGCCAACTCAGAAATACCGAACCCTCTCAGACCAGGTGGTGGCCCTGCTTCGAACTTGATTTTCTTCTTTGCCTCTCAAGCAGGGATCTAAAATGTGAGAAGCAGAGCCGCAGGCCTGATCCCACAAGCACTTGGAAAAGGCTGCTTCACTTGCCAGGCCCCCAACTGTCTGCCATTTCATGGCTCCTCCTCCTGTCTTCCAGGGGTCTTTGTCCACCCTCATGGCTGGGCAGCGTGAGCAAGCCCTGACTCTTTGCTTTCTCTTTAACCTTCTTTGCATCTATTTCCTCTATATTGGGACAACATTCTCAGAGAGTGTGTTACTCATCAGGTAAAGATCACTTACGATTCCTGAAAACGGATCTGACTCCCCCTTCACTTTTTAAAAAAAAGTTTTTAATTCAATTTTATTGCGATATAGTCACATACCATGCAGTCATCCAAAGTGTACAATCAGTTAGTCACAGTACCATTATGTAGTTGTACATTCATCACCAAAATTAATTTTTGAACATTTTCATTACTGCAAAATAATAATAAGAGTAAGAATACAAATTAAAGAAAAAAAGAAGATCCAAAACATCTCATCCTCCTCTTCCCTCCCTATTATTCATTTAGTTTTTGTCCCCATTTTTCTACTCATCTGTCCCTATACTTGATAAAGGGAGTGTGAGCCACAAGGTTTTCACAATCACACAGTCACACAGTGTAAGCTATATAGTTATACAATTGTCTTCAAGAATCAAGGGAACTGACCATAACAAGTTCAGTTATACAGTGTGCTACAGAAAATATAGATTTTTGCACCCAAATAAACATTCTTCCTTTGGCCTCACACAGAAGTTGAAGTTTTAAAACACTGTTCCCGGTATAATCACATACTTAGGCATTCACCACCACAAATCTATATGAGGGCATTTCCATTTCTTCCCCAAAGAAAGAGGAAGAGGAGAAAAAAGAAAAATAGAAAAAAAAGATAGCTAAAAAAAAGAAAATAAAAATATATAATACAATAAAAAGTTCAGACAACATCAACATCATACCACTCCCTTATAACCCCCTCTTATAGACATTTAGCTTTGTTATATTGCCTTTGTTACCATTAATGGAAGCATGTTACAATGTTACTATTAACTATAGACTCTAGTTTTCATTGCTTGTAATTTTTTCCCCAGTACCATCCCATTTTCAATACCTTGCAAAGTTGACATTCATTTGTTCTCCCTCATGTAAAAACATTCTTACGTTTGTACATTTAATCACAATCATTGATTACCCTAGGTTTCACTAAGTTATACTGTTTCCAGTCTTTATCTTCTATCTTTCCTTCTGGTGTTATACCTACCCCTAACCTTCCTCTTTCAATCATACTGTCATCTTTGTTCAATGTACTTACACTATTGTGCTACCATCACCCAGTCTTGTGCTATCCATTTCTGGATCTGTACAATCAGTCCTCTTGAACATTCTACACTCCTTCAGCATCAAATGCCCAATCACTCCCTTCTTTCTATTTCCTGATATCTTCATTTCTACACATTTCTCCAAACCTCTCTCCCCTGTCTATTCCTATCTGTCTGTAGCACTCCCTTTAGTATTTCTTGTAGAGGATGTCTCCTGTTCATGAACTCTTTCAATGTCTGTTTATCTGTAAATGTTTTAATCTCTCCCTCATTTTTTAAGGACAGTTTTGCCGGATATAGGATTCTTGGTTGGTAGTTTTTCTCTTTCAGTACTTGAATATATCATACCACTGCATTTTTGCCTCCATAGTTTCTGCTGAGAGATCCACACTTAGTCTTAGTGAGTTTCCCTTGTATGTGATGGATCGCTTTTCTCTTGCTGCCTTCAGAATTCTCTCTTTGTCTTTGACATTTGAAAATCTTATTAGTAAGTGTCTTGGAGTAGGTCTATTTGGATCAGTCGTTTGGGGTACACTGCACTTCTTGAACTTGTTACTTTATGTCTTTTGTAAGAGTTGGGAATTTTTCATTGATTATTTCCTCTGTTATTCTTTTTTGCCCGTTTTTCCTTCTTTTCTCCCTCTGGGACACTGATAACACATAAATTCATGCACTTTATTTTGTCCTTCAGTTCCCTGAGACCCTGCTTATATTTTTCCATCTTTTCCCTATCTGTTCTTTTGTGTGTAGGATCTCAGATGTCCTGTCTTCTAGTCCACTGATCCGTTCTTCTGCCTGTCCAAGTCTGCTGTTGTATGTCTCCATTGTATTTTTCATCCCTTCTAGTGTTCCTTTCATTCCCATAAGTTCTGCCATTTGTTTTTTCAAGTTTACAAAGTCTTCCTTATGGTTACCCAGTGTCTTCTTTATAGCCTTCATCTCTTTTGTCACCTTTCTTTTCAACTCATTGATTTGATTTAGAAGATTTGTTTGAACATCCTTAATTAGTTGTTTCAACTCCTGAATCTCAGTTGAGGTGTTAGTTTGTTCCTTTGACTGGGCCATATCTTCATGTTTCCTGTTGTGGCTTGGGATTTTTGCTGTCTAGGCATCTGCTTTTCTTATCAGTTTATTCTGGAGGCTGTTCTCTCTCTCTTTTTTAGGGTTTTCTTAGTTTTTTGTTTTTTTGTTTGTTTCTTTTTTTCTTGTTGGTTGTCTTTGATCCCTATCTTTTCTTTGTTTCTCTTGCTGGCCAGTTGTCAGATTGTCTCTGCCCCCCTTCCCACCCACCCCCAATCAGTCACCCCCTGTGGCCTGCTGCAGGGTTGGGAGGTCAGCATTGGGCACCCAGTGAGTTCACTGTGTGTGGTAATACAAATCTGGCTTCCAGTGGTGCTCTGCTTTCCACTAACCAGCAAGACCTGGGTTTGTTTTAGAGCCCAGCTTTAACAGTTGGTCTTCAGTATTTCTCAGCCAAAACAGGCCCGGGTTTCTGTACAGGGCATGTAGACCACCAGCTCCTGTCATCTTAAGTCTGGAGCAGCTATTTAAAAGCTTTTCAATTCCCTTGCACCTTCTGGACTGTCTGTCCAGTGGATGGTGCTATTCGGTAACTTAACCTCAGAAGCTGCTTTGCCTCCAAGCACAGGCTGCATCTACACAGCTGAGCTGAAACTGCAGGATTCCTCTGCCCTCACTTTGCCAGCCAAAATCTGGCTTGATGTGGGACTATACCTGTGGCTGAGTACTCCCTCAGCAGAGCCAGTACTCCAGCCATCCCCCAAGCAAGAAAACACTGCCGGCTGCTGTTCCCTCAAGGGTGGAAACGCAGTCTCTGTCCACATTTTCTCAGTCTCTTTGACCCTCACTGACCTGGGTCTTGAAATGTCCTCCCCTGTCCCGTGGGTCTTCGAACGGTGGAGGTATGTCTCACTGCTGTGAGAGATTTTGTAGTCTGTTTGTGGTGGGCCTTTCCCACACTGAGCCTGAGTGAGGGGGAGCAGAGAGGACCAGCTATTCTGGGACAGAAGATTCTTACCTGGTATTCTTCTCTTTCTTTGATTTGGCATATTTGCAGGGTCCTTCTCCAGTCTATACCTCTTCTAGAGTTTCAAACAATTCAGAATTGTCCTTTTTTTCTTTGAATCTCTGGAGAGAAGTTTTCACTAGCTATTTATGTCACCACATTGAAGACCCTTCCTTCCCTTTTCACCCTGTCCCTCTTCATCTCCCTCTTTGCCTTCTTGGGACAGAACAATGGTTAAGAGTGGGACCCCCAGAGCACCACTCCCTGGGTTCCGTTGTCAGCACTGTCTTTAAATAACAGTGTGGCTTGGGGGCAGGTCACTTTACCTCTCTGTGCCTCAGTTTCCTTATCTGTAAACTGGAGGAAATGTTAAACACTAGCTATTATGATTCTTCTGTTGGTCTCCTCCCACTTTGTCAGGGGCTGCACAGTTGGCTGGTGGTACCAAGACAAGTAACCCACAGCCCCCACCGTAAAGGAACATGGTCTTAATCCAACTGTGTGCTGTAGCTGAATTCTGAAAAATAGGCATGGAAATTAAATCTTTGAAGGAAGCAGAAGGCAGACTCTGCTACCTAGAACAAACAAGTATGGGCACATTTCCTACTGCTTAAATCAGAGCGGCAAAGAGCTGACTGAGGCTGAGGAAGTCTTTATCCTATCAAGTTTTCAAGTTTTGATATCATTTGAGTTTCCCAGCTAACTGGAAGGCTGTGGGCCCAGACTCCTTAAGGGCACTGATGCAGGCTTCCTGTCCCCCTTCCCTTCCTGCCTTAAGACTCAAGGCGAACTCATGGCTGGACTATCTGAATGAAGAGAATCTGGTGGCTTGCCAGCACTTTCCCCGTGGGCCCGGCTTCCTTCCCATCCAGTGGTTAACTTCAACCCAGGACCCAGCGGAGATGAAAGGAGGGGACTCAAGTTGGAGGCACTTGAGACCCCAGCCAGCGCTCCTCTGTGGCCAGGGCCTCCCTGACCGGCCGCTGAACTGGTCTCCCTCCTTTCCCGGCTTCCTGTGGTCCGGTTCCAAGAGCACTTTTCCCACAGGGAGTCCTGGTGGCCTTGCCCTGCCACCTGTGTCATGGGCCTGCTCCAACATCCCCTCTCCCTCTGCCAAGCTGGGGCGTGGAACCCTGAGATGGCCACTTGTCTCCCAACTCCCCGATTTTCCTCTCTGGGCCTGTTTTGCTCTCAGTAATGGAAGCTCATTTCCTCCTGCACTCAGTTTCCCTGAGATTGTGCAGTATACCATGGAGGTGCTGCTAAGCTTGCAACAGGTGTTTTAGATTTCAAAATTAAACCATCATTCCTCCCCCTTTTCCCCATTCATTCATTTAACAGATATCTACTGAGTTGCTGCTGTGTGCCAGGCTTTGTTCTGGGGGTACAGTCAGTGTTGAGTGAGATAAACTCTCTGTCCACACATTTGAGTGGGGAAACAGACATGTAAAATAATCCCAATAATGAATATAAAATTACAGAGAGAAATCTTGTATCAGAAGGGAATACAATTCTATCAGAACATAATAAACTGATTTACTCTAAGTAGGACTTAATTATGGAAGGGGGGGTGGGGTAGGGATCAGGAGGTGCAAAAGCCCCTGGGGTTGGGACAGGTCGGCAGTTACTCAAAAAGTTGAACATAGCATTACCAAATGACCCAACTATGCCACTGCTAGGTACATACCCAAGAGAAATGAAAACATATGTCCACACAAAAACTTGTAAATGAATGAATCCTTGTAGCAGCATTATTCACAATAGCTGAAAAGTGGAAAAACCCAAATGTCCACTAACTGGTGAATGGATAAAGAAAATCAATGTAGCTACTCAATGGAATAATATTTCACAATAAAAAGGAATGATGTGCTACAACATGGATGAACTTTGAAAATGTTATGCCAAGTGAAAGAAGCCAGTCACAGAAGGCCACATATTGTATGATTCCATTTATATGAAATGACCAGAATAGGCAAATCCATAGACAGAAAGTAGATTAGTGGGGCTGGGGGCTGGGGGCTGGGAGAAGGGGGGATGGGAAAGGACTGCTGATGAATATGGGGTTTCTTTTCGGGGTGATGGGAATGTTATAGAGTTAGATAGTGGTGATCGAAGCACATCCTTGTGAAAATACCAGAAACCACTGAATTGTGCACTTTGAAAGGGTGAATTTTATGTCAATTATATTTCAGTAAAGCTGCTATTAAAAAAACAAAAAGACCCTGATCTGGACCCAGTTTTTCAAGCATCTGCTCCCTACAAAAGGCCCTGCCCTTCTCTAGAGTACCTGGCATTAAAGCTCATTATTAGTTGGGACACCTTTTAAATCTTTAAGAGCCAACCTCATCTGGCATTTTATTTGCTGATCAACACATGGTGCTTGCTACATCCTTCCTGTCCTAATCTAAGGCCTTGGCAACTAGTAACTAACTCATTTAGTTCTCATAACAACCCAGGTAACTACCATTACTGTATACATTCCAGAGATGGAAAAACAAGAACAGAGGGGCCAGGTCACTCACCCAGAGTCACACAGCTGTTAAGTGGCAGAGCCAGGATTTTAACCCTGATAGCCTGGCTCCAGAGTCCCTGCTGTCAACCACCACACCACATGAACTAGGGTACAACGGTTATCCTATTATCATCCTCATTTTACAGATAAGGAAACTGAGGCTCAGAAAGGTGAATGTCTTGGCCAGGATCATTCTGTGATGTAGAAGCACACCCAGCCAGCCCCCAGGCCTCTGGCACCAGCGGGAGGTCCTTCCCCAGTCCTCCCGAGGGGGAGATGCTGGGAATGGTGCAGAGGGCTTGCGTGGGGCCCAGGGGAATCACAGGAACCAAGCCAGCTCCCCGGGACGGTCCAGGGCAGGGTGAGGTGTGGCGGGGGCAAAGCAGGCTGCATGCTGGCCCCAGTCTCCCCGATGCCTGTGCGCCCCACCTCATCCCCCACGTCCTCCCAGCATCAGCCCCTCCTAACCTAGGGACTGCCCAGCCCCTGGAGGCAGCTCCTTGGCGGGACTGCAGGGAAGGCTGCCCCGCCAGGGCCTCCAGGGCCACTGTCAGATGCCGAGGAGATGTCCATAGGGGTGCCCAGGAGGCGGGGTGCCTGTATCCCTGGGGAAGCCAGCCTGGGGGTGGGCGTGGCAGAGGCCCGCCTGACCTTGCGGCTGACATTCCTCTGTGGCCACGTGGCCCCAACTGGCAGGGACAGCTGCAGCCAGGGGCTGAACCAGCTTTGTTCCCAGAGTGGCGCCCGCTCTCCATCCAGGCCCTGTTTGGGCTTCTCCCCGACGCTGCTTTCCCTCCCGGGGCTCAGTGGGCAGCTGGCACAGTGGGTCCTGGGCCATGAACGCCTAGAGGCTCAGAGCTACCAGGGTCTCTTGTTCGTGGGGCGCAGGGCTCGGGGAGGATGGGGCAGGACCAGACGAAGCAGCAGATCGAGAAGGGGCTCCAGCTGTACCAGTCCAACCAGACGGAGAAGGCGCTGCAGGTGTGGATGAAGGTGCTGGAGAAGAGCTCGGACCTCGTGGGGCGCTTCCGCGTGCTGGGTTGCCTGGTCACGGCCCACTCGGAGATGGGTCGCTACAAGGAGATGCTGAAGGTGGGACGGGCGGCCGGGCTGGCACGGGAGGGGCGATTCCGGGCTGGAGTTCTCCCAGCCATCCCAGCCCACCTCTCAGGCTTCTCAGGCTCTCCTGCCTCCCTGAGGCCCTGAACCCCCCTCTAAGGAGGCCTTGGCTGTCAGATGCTGGGTCTGAGCTTCTGGGCCTTTGGTCTTGAGCTTGAGTGTTTGAGACACTTGAGATAGCGGTTTCGGGATCTGGGTTTCAGGGTCTCGGTTTCAGCCCTCCTGTTTGGGGTTCTGTGTCTGAGCCTGGGATGGGGGTGGAGGCTCCAGGGCTGGGTCTGAGGGTGGAGGCTCCAGGGCTGGGTCCAAGGGTGGAGGCTATAGGACTGGCTTTGAGGATGAAGGCTCCAGGGCTGAGTCTGAGGGTAGAGGTTCCAGGACTGGGTCTGAGGGTGGAGGCTCCAGGACTGAGTCTGAAGGTGGAGGTTCCAGGGCTAGGTCTGATGGTGGAGGCTCCAGGACTGAGTCTGAGGGTGGAGGCTCCAGGACTGGGTCTGAGGGTGGAGGTTCCAGGGCTGGGTCTGAGGGTGGAGGCTCCAGGACTGAGTCTGAGGGTGGAGATTCTAGTCTGGTCTGGTCCCAGACTCAGGATGCAGGCTGAACACCTTCTGCCCACCATCCTGGGTGGGCAGTTTGCTGTGGTGCAGATCGACACTGCACGGGAGTTGGAGGATGCTGACTTCCTCCTGGAGAGCTACCTGAACCTGGCGCGCAGCAACGAGAAGCTGTGCGAGTTTCACAAGACCATCTCCTACTGCAAGACCTGCCTCAGCCTCCCAGGCACCAGAGCAAGTGCCCAGCTCGGAGGCCAGGTCAGCCTGAGCATGGGTAATGCCTTCCTGGGCCTCAGCCTCTTCCAGAAGGCACTGGAGAGCTTCGAGAAGGCCCTGCGCTATGCCCACAACAACGACGACACCATGCTCGAGTGCCGTGTCTGCTGCAGCCTGGGCAGCTTCTATGCCCAGGTCAAGGTGGGCTGGGGCCCCAAGGAGTGGGTGAAGGAGTCCCAGGGGTACCCTGGCAGCCCCTACCAGCCACACTGATGGTTGCACTACCTTGTTCAGTCCTCCCTTTTTGGTAGGGCTGAGGAATGTAAGACTCAGGGAAAAGACTAGGAAGGCAAAGACCCAGCCAGGAAGGGACAGAGCCAGGATTCAAACCTCTATCTGTCTGATTTCCTTTCCTGGGAGAATGGGAGGCTCCCATGTGAGGTCTAGCTGTGACCTGCACTGGCACATGTTTGCTGTGTGATCTTGGGCAAGTCGCCTCTCCTCCCTGAACCTTAGTAGGTGTTCTATAAAATGAGCAAGAGATCGCTTCTCGGCCTTTTGGCTAAGATCAAGTGTAGTATCTGTTCTTATCAGTTTAATATCTGATACGTCCTCTATCCGAGGACAACGTATTAAACGGATTTTTGGAGCTGGGAGTTGGAATAGGGGCTTGCTCCGTCCACTCCACACATCGGCCTGGTATTGCAGTACTTCCAGGAACGGTGCGCCAAAAAAAAAAAAAAAAAATGAGCAAGATTAGAACCTACCTTACACCTGGGTTGTAAGGATCCATTCATCTTGTATTTCTTGAGCATGTTGCACCCCTGTTGGCCTGGGGTTGCAATAGTGAAAAACACAACAAAGTCCCTGTCCTCAAGAAGTTGGTATTCTGGTTGGGGGAGACACAGTCAACACAACCAATCAGTAAGTCATACAACATGTTAGAAAGTGCTTAGGAGAAAGTAAAGCAGAGAAAGGGGGATGGGAAGTGCTGGGGTTGGGGACATTGCAATTTCAAATACAGTGGTCTCAAGGCCTCCCTGGATGATGTTGGATGACTCGAAGGAGATGAGGGGGTGAGCCAGGCAGAAATCTCAGCGAAAAAGAGGGAGCAGCTAGAGCAAAGGCCCTGGGGAGAGCTGGGCCTGTTGCAGGAAGGCTCAAGCGGCCAGCACAGTGGAGCAGAGTGTGAGCAGCAGAGGAGGCCATGAGGTCAGAGAAGTAAGGGGGGTGGCAGCTTGTGAACAGACTGACAGGTCAGTGACTGCAGGTTTCTGATCGTGAGTATTGGTTCCCCTTCCCCTTGGGCATCCTGGCTGGGCTGCGTCCCACAGGGGTTTGTGTTTTTTTTTGTTTTATGCATTTTTTAAAATTGTGAACTTTAACCTATATACATAACAGTGATAACTTTCAAAGTACAATTTAACAAGTAGTTAGAGAGCAAGTTTCAAAGAATATTATGGGTTACACTTCTACAATTTCAGTTGTTTTCCTTACTGTAAAATATACATACAGTAAGGTGTTAACTTTCAAAGTATAGCTCAACAAGCAGTTATATAGGTAATTTCAAAAAATGTCATGGGTTACAGTTCCACAACTTCAGCTATTTCCATTACTGTAAAATATACACACAGAAAAGTGTTAACTTTTGATATACAGCTCAACAAGGAGTTATATAGGTAATTTCAAAAAATGTAATGGGTTACAGTTCCATAGTTTCAGTTCTTTCCCTATTGTGAAATACAGGGTATATACAGAAAGGTAATAACTTTCAAAGCACAATTCAATGAGTAGCTATAGAGCAAATTTCAAATAATGTTATAGGTTACTGTTCCACCATTTCAGTTATTTCCTTCTAGCTATTCTAATACCCTAGCATCTAATATATATATATATATAGAGAGAGAGAGAGAGAGTCATTATTTGTAATCCTTTGTTAAATCCTAACTTGTCTTCAGGGGTGTCTAGGCAGTGACCACCCTAACTTGTTCATTTTGCAAGGGGGTGTTGACATTATGGAGAGGGGGGCTGCATCTGATGGTTGTTCTTGAAGAGAGTGTTGCCTCAGAGTTTTAGGACTTGTCTGGCATAGAAACACTGGTGGATTTAAGTTTCTGAGAGATAAAACTTAGGGAGTGAATCTTTTATAGAATCTCAGATAGGGACCTAGGTATTTCAGGACTACTGTTGGTTAGGGCTTGGCATACCATGGCCATTTGGGATGTCTAACTGGAGCTTTCATAACAGAAACCTCCAAGATAGCCTCTCCATTCTATCTGATATCTCTTAGCCACTATAACTTTACTTTGTTACCTTTCTTTTCCCCCTTGTGGTCAAGTAGGCATTTTCAATCCCTTGATGCTAGGGTCAGGCTTATTCCTGGCAGTCGAGTCCCATGTCTCCAGGAAGATTCATTCCCCTGGGGGTCATGTCCCATGTGGTGAGGGGGGAAGGTTAATGAATTTATTTGCCAAGTAGGGCTTAGAGAAAGAAAAGTCACATCTGAGCAACAAAAGAGGTTCCCTGGAGGTGCCTCTTAGGCATAATTATAGGAAGGTTTAGCTTCCCATTTACAGCCCTAAGTTTCACAAGAACAAGCCTCAAGATTGAGGGACTGATTTATTAAGTAGAGGGTTCCTAATTTCACCTAACATATATTCTGTCCCAAGATAAATGATCAGTTTCTCACATTATCTTCACTTAGTTGTACAATCCTCATCACTCTCAATTTTAAACAATTATCATAACATAAAACATCCCAGAGCTCTTATCAGCCACTAATTATTCATCCCTAGTATTAGTGTAGTACTGGTAAGACATTCCTATTAATTATAGTCTATAATATATAATGTGTAGTTTTTCCATATACCACTCTGTATGACCCTCAGTGTCATACCTTATATCATACTAACACTTATTTATATCTGTAGTGCTACTCTGTGGGTTTCATGACTTTAAACAACCACTTTTGAACATGTTCACCTTCAATGTGTCACTGATACTTATAATCCCATTAACAAACCATAATCACACCTGACCATTCCCATACCATTAAGTTTACCCTCATTATCATGTCTGTACATACTAGATTATCATTCCCCCTTCACTAGCTTCTGTCTATCTCTAGATCCCCTATATTCAGCATTATAAGACACTTATTTTACGTTGTTCATGGAGTTCACATTAGTGGTAACATATAATATCTCTCCTTTTGTGTCTGGCTTATTTCACTCACCATTATGTCTTCAAGGTTCATCCATGTTAAAACATGTCATATGTTTCAAGACCTCGTTCCTTCTTACTGCTGCATAGTATTCCACTGTATGTATATACCACATTTTCTTTATCCACTCATCCGTTGAAGGACACCTGGATTGTTTCCATCTCTAGGCAATTGTGAACAATGCCACTAGGAACAGCAGTGTGCAAATGTCTGTTCATGACACTGCTTTCAGATCTTCTGGGTATATACTGAGAAGTGAAATTGCTGCATCATAGGGTAACTCAATATCTAATTTTCTGAGGAACCACCAAACTGTCTTCCACAGCAGCTGTCCCACCAGCAATGAATAAGAGTTGCAATTTCTCCACATCCTCTCCAACATTTGTAGTCTCCTGTTTGTTTAATGGCAGCCATTCTTATTGGTGAGAGATGATATCTCATTGTGGTCTTGATTTGCATTTCCCTAATAGTTAGTGAATATGAATTATTTTTTCATGTGTTTTTTAGCCATT
>PVKY010002358.1:6739-26132 GCA_004027775.1 Bradypus variegatus | reverse complement strand
GGTGCCCCTGCCCTCAGGGATGCTCTTGTCCTCAGGCCTTGGCGGAAGCTGTCCATCCTCTGAGAAGCCGCCCTGCCCCTGCGTGCCTGGGTGCCGCTCTCCCAGAACCATGCTCCTTCCCAGGTGCAGTCCTTGCCGTCTGGTGTCACACCTTCTGATTTCAGTACCTGTCAGTTTCAGCTCCCCCTCCCCGCAAAGCTCCCCAGAGCAGCAGCTGCCCATGATTTTACTGACAATGGTATCCATAAATCCATGTTGAGTGAACGAATGAAGGATGCCCACGCTCCCTCTGCGTGTCCAGTTTCCCAACACATTCGAAGAAGGTCAGCGAGTGCATCCTCTCTTGGAGAGCAGAATCGGTGTCAGGCCCAGAGACGGAGCTGCACGCGGTCAGGCCGGGGCAGAGGCCGCAGATCTAACACACACGGCGCTCGGAGAGGGCTTCGGCACAGCCGCCGGGATATATCAAGACCAACATTTATGCAGTGGGAAGGGAAATGCGTGTCACTGACAGATGGCTGCCCAGTGTGCCCCTGCCCCTTATCTGGGCATGGGCATCCCAGCCCGAGCCGGACGAGCCCAGAATGTCTGATCAGCCTCGTTGCTTTTACCAACTTTCCCGCGAAAGGGGTGTGGACAGGGGTGGGGGTTGCTGCTGAAATGCAATCACCAACCGTGTTGAATTTTCTGCTGCTGGGCCCTGCTCTGCGCTGTCCAGACACAGCGTTTGCCTTGGTGTCTATTTCTCGCATGTGCTCAGCCCTTCAGGCCATGCTGAGTTCTGGCTCCAAATGCCAAGCCGGGCCCCAGCATTCAGTCACATTTTGGGAACAGGCGGCAGAGGTAGCCACTGGCAAACGAATGAATGGAGTGGATTCCACGCCTCAGAACAGATCAGGGGCTTTAAAATGAAACCCATCCTGGCCAAAGTGGGGGACTGATGGTATGCAGGCCGGGGTCAGCCTCAGCAGGACCCAGAAGCTGTGGATTCCAACACCCCAAGATGCAGGGGAGGGCAGAAGACAGAATCCAAGCAGGGTCAGAATCTGAGGTGCTGGCTGACCTCACCTGCCCTGCGGGGCTCTGCAGCTCCTGCCCTCAGGGACCCCCAGCCTGGGTAGGGACCCCACCTTGTGACCAACCCCCCATGCTGTCCCTGCCTGCTCACCGTCCCTCCGTGAGCCTGGGGTCCCCTCAGGGGGCAGTGGCATCCCTGTGCCGTTCCCAAGTAGATCCCCAGTGCCTGGCACCAGGACACCGCATGGGCTTCACCAAGGGCCTCTGCGCCCCGAGTCGCCCTCCTCGTCACTCAAACAGGGGTAACGGTGTGCTCTGGCCAAGGTGCGGGGAAGACCCTGGCAAGAGCTGGCATTTCACCCACCTGCTCCCTGCCAGGCGCTGCGGGAAGGACTGAGCCGGCGCATCCTCGGCCTTCCTGGCCACACCCCTCTGGCACTCAGGGAGAAGCTGCTCCTTGTCCAAGGTCACACGTCTGGAGGTCGAGGACCTGGCGCTGGAGCCCGGGTCCCACCAGCCCCAAGCCCATGTGGGCATCGCTACCAGGCACACCCTCCCCTCGGCACGTGCACACACCCCCACGGCACGCGCACCCATCCCCGAGCTGCGTACACCCATCCCCGAGGCATGCACACCCTCCCTTCTGCGCGCACACCCTCCCTGAGGTGCGCACACGTGGGGCCAGTGTGTTGCCGGGCGACCCCGCCCTCCCGGGACCCCCCTCCCAGCTGCCCACCCGCCTTGCGCCTCGTGAAGCCGCTGCCGAGGGGCCGGAGCTTTGACTGAGCGTGTTCAAACAATTAGACTTAATTTCTCTCAGGACTCCTGTCTCTTATCAAGTTTGTTTAAAACTAATGGAAGTAATTAGCAAACCACAGAGAGACGCTGCCACAGGTAGCCACGGCGAGGGGGGCCGCTCCTGGGTAACACAGGGCACCCCGGCTCTCTGAGCAGATTCCTGCCTGGTTTTTTTTAAATTCGATTTTAACGAGATATATTCACGTACCATACAGTCATGCACGGTGTACAACCAATTGTTCAGTGCCATTATATACTTGTGCCTTCATCACCCCAATCAATTTTTGATCATTTTCATTACCATACACAAAAAAAGAGTAAGAATAGAAGTTGAAAGTAAAAAAGAACACCCAAAACACCCCATACCCCCATCCCTCCCTATTATCCATTTACTTTTTTGTCCTCATTTTTCTATTCATCTGTCCATACACTGTATAAGGGCAGTGGGAGCCACAAGGTTTGCACAGTCACATGGTCACACTGCGTAAGCTGCGTAGTTGTACAATCATCTTCAAGAATCCAGGCTATTGGGTTCCAGGTACTTCCTTCTAGCTACTCCAGTACACTAAATACTAAAAAGGGATATCTATATAATGCATAAGAATAACCTCCAGAGTGACATCTCGACTCCATTTGAAATCTCTCAGCCACTGAAACTTTATTTTGTTTCATTTCCCTTCCCCTTTTGGTCCAGGAAGGCTTTCTCAATCCCACGATGCCAAGGCCAAGCTCATCCCTGCGAGTCATGTCCCACGTTGCCAGGGAGATTTACACCCCTGGGAGTCATGTCCCAGGTAACGGGGAGGGCAGCAAGTTCACCTGCACATCTGGCTTCAAGAGAGAGCCCTGTCTGGTTTTAAAAGTCGGGATGATCTCCGTGGATTGCATTTCCACCCAAGTGTTTCTCCCCACGAGGCACCTCCTCTCACAGGAGCGTGGCAGGGCCAGCAGTGGGAGAGCAAGGCGAGGATCCAGACGAGCTGCGTGGAGGCCCGTGGGCAGCTGCAGCCTTGGAGCACAGCTGCTGCAGCCTGGTGGGAGCTCTCTAAATGGTGACAAATCCATCCACTGAGGGCTGAAACATGACGGGCGAGACGCCCAAGGATCGCCTCCTGCCACCAGCCTCACCCAGAGATGCCAGCCCAGGGTGGCACTCACAGGGCCGGAGGCCTCCTCTTGCTGGCTTCAGGAAGTTGGGAAATGTCCTTGAGCCTCAGTTTCCTCACTTGTGAGATGGGTGTCATGGCCCCTGCTGACCCTACTGCCCTGCAGAGAATCAGAGACCTTGAGGGTGTTGCTCAAGACCTGCTGCAACTGCTCTGCGCTGGGATTGCTGCCCCCTCCCTAGAAACTTCCAGGCATGTGCAGTCCCTCCTGCTCATCATCCACATGGCCCCTTCCCCAGGCCACGGGGGAGGCGGGCAGAGCTCAGCCCCCTTCCAAAGCCAAAGGGAGGTGCCCAGCACTGAGAAGATGAATGCCTCTGTGGCCAGTCTGGAGAGGCCAGAACCCCAAGGCTCAGGGCAGGCTGGGCCAGGCGGGGTGCCCCCCGGGAGGAGACTGAGAGCAGCAGGCTTGGAGCGGTGGACACTGTGCTTGGTGGCGGCTGAGGTGCAGGAGAGACAGGCTGCTCCTAGCAGCAACAGAGGTGAGTGGCGGCACGAAGCTGAGAAGGGCTAAAGAAAATTCCATAATCAGCTTTAAGGCTCTGCAGCCAAGTTTCCAGCTCAGATTCCAGGCCACACTCGGGCAGCAGCAAAACAGAGAAGGGCACGGTGCAGCCGGGCGCCGCCATCAGGAGCATCTCCCCCATGCACACGCACACATGGTGTGTGCTGACACCTGCACACACCTGGATGACACCTGCGCATACATGGGCACCTCTTCCTCTTCTTCTAGAAAGCTTTTAAACTCTGAGAGCTACAAGCAGACCACAAAAATACAAAAGGAATCAGGCTGAAGAGGAATAAAGTTGACAAACAGGATGGAAACAACTGGTACTGAGGTTGGGAGAAGGCTTGCTATTGTTAGAAGCAGCTACGGCATTGCCTGGAGCTTCTTAGTAGCCAAAGTGAAAAGGGAAAGACAAACGGGCTTCTCAGGGATAGAAGTTGTTCCTGTACCAAAACCATAGAAGTTTCTCTCTTTGCCCCCACATACTTATGCCATTTTTGTAGCAAGGCAAAGTGTTGATAACATTCTGAGCAGTGTTTGTGTTGTGATCCATTTAAACCTACATTTCACAGGGCTTCAAAAGTGAACGTTCATTTATTCAGTGCTAATGTTTTACTAATGCCCCCCGATGTCTCAGAAAAACATACCTTATTGGTCTCTTCCTTTAGAAAGGAGGCCAAAGCCCAGCAGTGGACACGTGTGGGCACTGTTTGGAATTTCCGTCCTTCTGGGAAACGGGTCCCCTGGCCCCCACGGCCCTCTGACACCCCCATCTTCCTAGCCTCCCTCTAGCAAGGGGATTGGGGGCACAATGTGACCCTCTCCTGACCTTTGTTCCTGGACTTCCCCCTTTGGGGCCATTTGGGAATGCAGCAGAATATTCCCGCACATCACTGATGCCTTCCCCTGGATGTTGGGATGTCATCATGTCACGGAGCCCCCGTGGTTCTCGTCGCAGGGGCCTGCATTAAACATAACCGGGACTGACGTTAGCTTCTACATCTCCGGGAAGTTCTCATGGTCACCTGTGGAGAGGGCCCTCATTTCAGCTCCTGGTAGAATCCTTGCAGGCTGCTGGGCAGCGTGGCTTCCCTTGGCGCCCTCTCTGATTTCACTAGGACTCGGAGGCACATGTCATCTCAGGATGGTGGCCGCTGTGCACAGTGACCCCAAGCCTCCTGTCGGGGCAGCACGGACAGGGCGTCTTCTCGTAAAGCAGCCTCGACACTCGCCGGAGCCATTGCCCAAGCTGTGTGACAGTGTTTTTAAAATACGACGACATCCTCGTTTAATCCTGAAGAAGCACAAAGCCTCCTGCTGCTGTCGATTCCATTGACTTTATTGGAAATTTGCTTTCAGGGAACAAAGGGGCTTATCTGTGTATTTCATGCTAACCTCCGGCAATCTCCGAGCTGTCTGTGTCGGTGACACGTGGGTGTCAGAAATGACTGATCCCCTGAGCTTGTTGCTGATTTTAATTTGTTTACCATTGGGGCAAAGAGTCTTATCAAAGCTGTTTGGAATTTTCCCATTGCTTGAAAAAGCGTAATTATCCCCGCATCAGAGGGCAGCTGTCTGCCTGGCGCTCCGGCCTGGCCGTGGCCTTGTTTGCCCCGATCCGTCGCGGAGCCACTGTCCATGCAGATCTGGAAACTGTAGGCACCCTCACCTCTCTTGGACCAGAGAAGGTTCCATCCTATTTTAAAACATTTTTATATTAAACCCAGAAGTGGGAGTGGCCCTGTAACTGGGGGGCCCAAAGTGAAGTGTCTGAGGTGAGGGCACAGATGTTATTTATTATTTCAAGGCAGACAACAATAAAAGGTGAACTCATGGGAAAAACACTTTATCAAACATAACAGCGAGTGGCTTTTTTTAGTTTTTAGAATAAACAGTAATTAAATCATGTAAGCTGTGACAGTGAAATTGCTTTAAAAACCAATCCTCCCACCATAATTGCCTAGATACCCACATTTTTATAAATACTAGGTAACTTTATCCATCGTTTTTATCAGCTGAATGTGACACTTGCTTTTGGAGCCTCATAATTTACCACAGTATTAGGTGACAGTTGCAGAAGCACATATAGGAAACACGCACTAATGTCGCCCAATGAATAGGCTGCCTGGGATGGTCATTTTTCTGCACCGGAGTTAAAAGTGGCCGCGACATTGGCGTCGTGGGGGCGAGGTAGGGGCGAACAAATCAGTTGCCTGATTAATGTTTTAGAAGCAGAGTGATATGCACTACCCAGCAGCCTCAGTAGACCAGTTGCCTTAACCACACAGTTACCAGTTAATCAAGAAAGCCCTTTGCTGCTCCAAGGTGATGGCCCCAGTTGCTTCTGACCTGGCTGCCACAAAGGCAAGCTGGCAGGTGTCAGTTCTGCACACTGACGCGGTAAGAAGGAGTGGAGACCACGGCTTCGAGTTGTGCTCACAGAGGCCACCTGCCCAGGGAGGCTCCTGGGCAGCAGCTTGCCCTGCCTGTCCTGCACGTGGCCTCCGTGGGGGGAAAACGTGGAGCCCCTACGTGCCCTGAAGTCTGTGCTGGAAGACAGAAGGTTGGCATGTGTCAGGGGAAACGGGAAATTTCTTAGGTAGAGAATTCCCACCATGCCATTAACAGACTCCAGCAGAATTCAAAATAATAGTGACAAGAGAGAAAACCGTTTGCAGAAATGGAGAACAGCTGTGTTTTAGTAGAATGAAAGTGCATTGGTGGCTTTTTTTTTGTTTTTTAATTTCCCTTTTTTAAAGCTTCTAGCTGATTCCATAGGGGTTAGAGATAAAACACAACACCTTCTTGGAAGGTCAAGGAACTGGTGAAATCACCCTTTTCTGGCTGCTCACTGGAGCCCGAGAGCCTGCTGCTGAAAATAAACACCTGCAGCGTCCCTGCCTTGCTGCCCTCTCGCCCACCAGGTGGCACTGACCCTTCCCCTCTGCTCTTGCAGTAACGTTCAGCAGCTGCTTGGGGACCAAGGGGACGCAGTATGAGACCAACAGTGCGGACTTCAAAGTGGGAGCGGACGGGACGGTCTTCGCCGCCCGGGAGCTACAGATCCCCTCCGAGCAGGTGGCCTTCATGGTGACCGCGTGGGACCGGCAGACGGCCGAGCGCTGGGACGCCGTGGTGCGGCTGCTGGTGGCCCAGACCGTGCCCCCCCACTCCGGACACAAGGTAAAGGCATCACTGCACACGGGGGTGGCATAGGCACCGGGTTTGAATGTCCTGTTTCCTGCCTACGGAAACCTCCACAGAGGTTCCCTAAGGGACCGGGGACGGGCATGTGGGGAGGGGGCTGTGCCTTCTGAGAAGCCACGGAAGGCACCTGCTACCTGCCCGTCTTCCTGTCCAGAGGAGTGGGGCCCCCCGATCTGTTCGCTGCACTTGTCACCACCTTGAAATTCCTCATGATTTCAAACGACCGGCATTTTCATTTTACACCGGGCTCCGCAAATTCTGTCGCCCATCCCTGCCGAGGGCTACACCCACCAGCCCACACGGCTGTCGAGTCCTGGGGTGATGCAAGTGAGATGGAGACCAGGCGGCTGGCAGGGTGGGTCAACCAGAGTGGCCAGCGAGGGTCTAACTGTGGGACGAGACCTTTGCCAGTGACCCACCTCCCCGGCCCCCCTCGGGTTTCCTCTATTTCTGACCCGGCTGTGTGACGAGGATGGAGAGGGGATGGCTCCCACCTCCCTCTGGTGCCCGGAAGGGCTCACTCACCCCTTCGTATTCCAGCCCCTCGGCAACCCACGCCCGGCCCAGGGCTCCTACGGTCTGTTCCGTGGGTCCAGTGGGCACCGGGCCCCGTGTTCTGGCAGCTGCCTTGGCCCCAGGGCTTGGAGGCTGCCGCCCAGCTGAGAAGCTCTCACCAGCTGGCTGGGAGGGAGGACTTCATGGAAAACCAGCATGGTGGTCCCCAGCTGCCCAAAACCACCCTAAAGGGTCATCCCAGCAGAGAGGGAGAACGTTTGCCACGTTCTCCAAGCTCCTTAGCATGAATACGAGGCCTCCGTGGGATTAGTTGCATTTTTATGGTGCATGGTGGGGGGATCATCGATTAAAGCCGCGTGAGGCAGTGTTTGGCAGCACCTGTGGGTATTTTGGCACAAAGAGCCCATGGGGAGTAAGGGGTTAAACAAAGTTGAACAGATTCTTTTATGTAGAGATGCCTTCATGGGTTAAACGTGCTCTGTGAATCTGAGTGAGAGATGGCTTGCACAGTTCCCCAAACCTGTTTGACCAAGGAACCCCTGTCCAGGGAGCATTTTATGAAACAAGTGCTCCAAGGAACCCACTTTGGGAACCCGGGGCCCCATTGCATGTTTTTGTTTATGATTTTTTTAAATCAAAGTGGAGGTGGTTTGGCTTCACCAACGGGGAGCAGTGGCTCCGGAGGAGAGTTCTCACCACCTGTGATAAGCTATCCTACGCGTGTCAGTCTTGCTGGAGGCGCAGGGTAGGCTGAGGCAGGCTCGAGGCACATTTCCGAGAGCAGGGGCTCCTCCAAGGAAACGTGTTGCCTCCTGAGTTGTGAGCTTCACCACTGGGTGCTGAAAAACATGAAAGAGACGAGTGGCCCAGCCCTGGAGAGGCGGCCAAGAGCAAGGCAGCGCCCCGGCGGCAGCCCAGGACTCAGCGAGCAGCCGTGGACGCTGTCTGTGGGGAGTGGGTCCCCTGTGTTCAGACCCTAGGCGAGGGCGGCAGCTCTCAGACTGCAGAGCTGTTCACACCTGCACCCAGGAGAACCCAGAACCCCACCGCCCTGCTTGGGATGTGCCGCCTGGCGCCTGGGAGCGGAGTGGAACTCCGGAAGGCTTGGATAAAGACGTTAATTGAAAATCCAATGACACCTTTTATTAGGCGTGCTAATGAAGCGATCTCTGATGCAATTAATCACGGGTCCTTGGGGAAGGTGCGGTGCCGGCGGTGATTGCAATTAGGCAGCTCTCATCAGTGCCAGCTGGGGTGGGCGGGCACCAAACCCACATCCAAGCCTCCGAGGGTCCTGGAGAGGCCGGGCATGGGGCAGCGCAGGCGCCCCTGGGCCTACGTGATGTGGCTGACTCTTGTCAAAGCCGAAGCTTCTTCCCCTGACTTCCCAAGCCCCCCGCCCTGCTCCTTCAGCCGACTGCCAGGGAGCGCACCATGGGCCGGGGGCAAGTGAGGGGGGCACTCCCGGCTGGGGCCTCATGGACCCCGGGGTGCGCCTTCTGTAGGAGTGAGAAAGGAGCCACCTCGGTTCTCCCAGGGGCAATCTGGCAGTTCCCCGACCTTCCAGAGCATCGTCCCATCTATAAAGCGGGGGTCACCACAGCACCTCCTCTCAGGTCCTGGGAGGTTCCAGGAAGGCCCCCCAGTGCCGGGCAGGGGCCTGGGCCCACCCACACTCACCAAAGCCTCCTGCACTTCCTGCTTGTAGATCTCCATTGCCAGGGACAGGCTCAGCGGGATTGCCTGGAGAAAGGCCTTCCCTCCGTTTGCCAGAGCCCATTTTCCAAAGGGGCAGCTGAACGCACAGGCCCGATTAGTCCCCGCCTGCCCACCCAGCTTTAGGGACAGTGCAGGCTGGGCGGTATCCAGGTAATATGCACGAGTATGGCAGTGCTAGGTGTAGAATGCAGGGCTGCTTCCCTAACAGGTGGGGAAGACAAAGTCCCTCCTTGTTGGGAGGCTGCAAACCTGCCACCATGGCCCAGCGGGACCCCGGGGGCAGTGGAGGCTTGGGGTGGGTGAGCCCCTGCACTGCCAAGTGATGGGGTGGTGCAGGAAGTCAGGGCTGCCTATGGGCTCTCCAGCAGCTCAGGAATGGCCCAGCGTCAAGGCTGGGAGAGCGGGGGGGTGGGGGCACTGGCAGAGTGTCCTTGGCAGTGGTCAAGGCTCTACCAGGCCAGGCCAAGTGGGGGTGCTGGCATTGAGTCACCCCAGCCAGGGCACATGCCAGGCCCCCCAGCCGCCCTCCCAGTGCCCCAGAGGGCCAGGGCCTACCACCACCTAGGTAACGGGGCTCTAAAGAGCTGACTGGTCCCCTATGTCAATTCACATCCTGCGGGGGAGCCACACCTGACCACAGATACTGCCACCAATTTCCAAGATCAATGGAAGGTCTAGAATCTATGACAGTGATGTGCTGAACAATTCACACAATGTATAGCATGTTATGTAAGCAGTGTTATTGTACGGATAGACCTATAGATTAGGTGATGTAGCTTAGTTAGAAAATAAAATATATAATTTTAATGCGTACATTGATGTGTTAACATATGCTCCTGCTGCAGCTGAATGCATCTTAGTATCACTTGACACCTGATTTCCCACACCTTCTGCTCACTGGAAGGGGAGAGGGCTGGTTGGTTTAAAGGCAGCCGAGGCCCAGATAAACACAGGTGGCTGCAGCCCTCCGGACCCGACTCCAGGCCCCCAGAGCCCCCCGGCCGCCGTCGTCTGCAGCATCACAGAGGATCCGTGGTTCGGCTGCGTCACCTCCACTTCCTGGAGGCAGTCTGGCTGCCTGGGCCGGGGTCCCTGTGCTGAACCTGAGAAGGGGGCACTGTGGTCGTCCGCATTTCTCAGATGCAGCGACTGAGGCTCAGGGATGCTCAGGTCCTTAGCCGCGGTCGTTCAGCGAGGATGGAGTGGGGCCCACGCCCCAACCGCCGCCCGGCCCCGGCCCAGGCAATCGCTAGAAATCAGAGTGAAACAGAGACTGGTGCGTCAGCTCTATAACTGGATTAAGGTGATGCCAGGGTCCTGCTGGCCCTAGCTGCCAGAAGCAAGTGTACAGCTTCTCTGGTGGAAGATAACATCCCAGGCCTCAAATTATTTCAGTGTTCTTTTATATACAATGTCTAGCATTCTGCTAAAAACTGGGCGTGTTAGAAGGAAACAAGAGGATGTAAATGAAAATCAAGAGAAACAGAAGGTGGAGTTAGGCACATTTTATGACACTAACTGTGCTTACTATGTTTTAGCAAATTAAATATAATTCTTGATACATAATTGGGAGATATAAAAAATAACTATTGGACAGTCAAGAACTGAAAAATATAATGAATAAAATTGAGAACTCGTTGGATGGAGATATCCACAGATTAGACCTAGATGAAGAGAATTAGGGAAGCGAAAGGATATCAGAAGTTCTCCGACAATGACATGAAGAGGGAAATAAGAAGAAGAGCTTTGGAGACACAGGAAGGCAGCCTAACAATCATGTGTTTGCCATCTGAAAAGGAGAGATTAAATGGCACAGAAGATAACCGCAGAAAATATTCCAAACGCGCAGCCGAAGTGAAGGCAGAGTTGAGAAGGGTAAATCCAAGGGGGCGTGGGTAGGCATTTCCTGGCCAAATAACTGAAAACCAGGGTCAAAGGAAACTCTTCAAAGCAAACAGAGAGAAGAGACAGGCTTCCTTCAACGGTGTCGAAGTTCGACCTCCACCACGTTTCAGCAGGAGACGTGGAGGCCGGAGCCGAGGGAGTGGTGTCACGGGATGTGGCGGGTCGCGTCTGTGCCCAGCCCAGCCGTGCTCCTTCTCTCTGGGTTCCTGGGGCCTCGGCCATTGTCCACAGGACCTCCTGGGAAGTTAAGGTGAGGTGTGGGCCCCACTGGACGAGGGTGGTCTTAACCCATATCAGAGACGGCCTCGTACACAGAAGGAACCGGAAGCCAGAGGCTGGAGAAGGCCACTCAGGAGGAAATGGGAGTCAACGAAGACCGGAAGAGCTGACCAAGGGAGAGAACATCCCCTGCGACAGGGGCAGGGACATGCCAAGGAGCCCTGAGGACCGTTTGCCAGCAGCCAGCCCCAGAACGCCACGGACTGGGGAGGAAGCAAGCCTCGCCGATATCGTGATTTTGGACCTCTTTTATCCTCAAAACTGTGAGTCAGTAAATCCCCCTTTTTTTAAGCCAACCCATTGTGTGGCAGCTGTTGTTGCAGCCTGGCACACAGAAACATTTAATGTTATTTTTAAGTGCAAAGAGAAAATTGCTATCATACTAGAATTCTATTATCCAATAAAAAATAGCCTCCAAAATTAACATTGAATAGAGACATTTTCAAACAACCAAATAACTGAAAAGCTCTGTCACGAGTTGTGTTTTTCAGGAAAAATAAAATAATTTGAAACGAAAGCTCTGAAATGCAGGAAAGAATGAAGAGCCATGGAAAGATTTACTAAATGGGAAAGTGGACATAAATCATAGCTGCATAATGTCTTATGGGATTTAAAAGAGATCATTCAAACTCGCCAAAATGTCACCAGCGTTACGAGTGGGTACAGGGATCTGAGATGCGTACATTGTCCTGGAAGATGACAGAAATACCAAATCAATATAATTTGATGAGACAAAGTTATTTGTTATAATATCTGGGAAAAAAAAACAAGAGAATCATGTATATAAGTTATACCATTATATAAGTTCTAAGGTACTAAATGGAAGAAATGGAATAATAAAAATTGTTGATCCAAGAAATGCAAGAGAAGAGGAAGGGAACATAGAACATATGGGATATATATTTCTCTTTGGGAAGTTGGTAAGTTGATGAATATATTAGTAATTATATTAAGTGGAAAGAGATTAAATGTTCCATTAATAGGAAAAGATTGACAAACTGGATAATGCAAAAAGACAGCTATATGCAGTTTGCAGGAAATACATCTAAAAGTGTAAGGAAAGAGAAAGATTGCAATTAAAAGGATAAGAAAAAATACCATGGAAATGAATAATAATCAAAAGAAAGCCTATAGTGGCTCTATCAGTATCAGATTAAATAGATTCTAAAGCAAAAAGCATAAACATAATAAGCACAATGATAAACAGTTCTATTCACCAACATACATCAGAATCCTAAATTTATATGCACTTAATAATATGGCTTCAGAATAGTTAAGCAAAAATTGATAGAACTAAAAGAAGAAATGGATAAATATGCAACCGATGGTAAATTTTAACAAACATCTCTCAGTAAATAATAGAGCAAGCAGATAAAAGATCAGTAAAGAGAAGATTAGAACAAGTTTACTGAAACTTACTTTATGGACGTAAAGCACAGAACCCAACGACAGCCAAACACACATTATTTCCTGGTACACACACAACAATTATAAATGTATTTTAAAGTCTCAGCATATTTCAAATGTTTAAAATCAAAACCAAGTTTATTTTCTGACCACAGAGCAATTAAGCTAGAAAGCGATAACAAAAAAACACAACCGAAAAATCCCCATATATTTGGAAGTTAAGTAAAAGCCTTTTTAATAACCCATGGGTAGAAAAGAAATCACATGGAAATGAGAGAATGTTTTGAACTGAATAATAAAACTAGTGGGATGTAGCTTAAGTCATGTCCAAATGGAAATGTTTAGCCTTGAATGCATATGCTAAAATATAAGGAAGGCAGAAAATCAGTGATCTAAGAATTCATCTCAAAAAATTATAAAATGAACAGGAAATGAAACCCAAACAAAGTCAAAGAAGGAAAGAGTGCAAACAAGAGGAGAAAATAATGGAATAGGAAATAACAGATTGAAGAAGGCAAGAGTTGGTTCTTTAAATAGACTATTAAACTGGTTAGTCTGAGTAAGGAACAAAAGCTAAAAGCTGCAAATAATTCATGTTAGGGATGAAAAGAGGATAGCATGACCATCTTGCAGACATTAGATAGATCATTTGAGGATATTATGTACAATTTATACCATTGAAAATAGACATACATTGGATAGTTTTCTAGAAAAACACAATTTACCAAACCTAACACAAGGAGAAAGAGAAAAACTCTTTTGTTATTGCAGAGAAAATTAAAATCCTTACCACAAAGCAATATCCACACCTTGAAGATTAGACTGGTAAATTCCACCCAGTCTATAAGAAGGAATTAAAATCAATCTTATACAAACTTGCCTGGGAAATAAAAAAAGAAGAATCACTCTCCCAGATTATCTTTGGCCCAAACCTGACATAAACCGTGTCTGAAACTAAGAACCTTGTCCAAAACCGGAAAGAACTTTGTCCAAAACAGGCAAGAATTGTGTCCAAAAATATCAAAAGAGCAGATAAATATGGGCCAATCTCATTCATAAATAGATGCAAAAACCCTAAGCAAAACATTAGCAAACCTGAGTCCTGTCATGTTTACGGAAGATAATACATCATGGCCAAAATGGATTTGTTCCAAGAATGCAGGATTGGTTTAACACTTGAAAATCAATCAATGCAGTTCAACACAGTATGAAAGGTGACAATCATACGACCACCTGAAGAGCATTTGTGGAAATCTGACCCCCATTCAAGATAGAAATCCTCAGTAAGCTAGGAAAAGATAGGAACTTAATCTACGGAAAGGTACTGTTCCAGTTTGCTAAAGCTACTGAAATCAACATAACAGAAATGGATTGCTTTTATAAAGGGAATTTATTAGGTTACAAATTTACAGTTCTAAGACCACAAAAGTGTCCAGACTAAGGCATCAACAAGAAGATATCTTCCCTGAGGAGCAGCCGATGGAGTCTAGAACACCTCTGCCAGCTGGCGAGGCACGTGGCTGGCATCTGCTGGTCCTTTGTTCCCAGGTTGTGTTTCAAAATGGCTTTCTCCAAACTGTCTCTGGGCTTCTCTCTTTCTCAGCTCCTGTGCATCCTTGCTTGTTCTCCCAGGGTGTTTCTCTCCAAGCATCTGGGGGTCCTCTCCTAGCTTCTCCGGGGCAAACTCTGGGCTTTATCTCTTAGCTTGGCATCTCCAAACATCCTTCTGTCTGCATCTCCAAGCATCTGGGTTTGTATCGGCTCTCATCTCTCTCTTAAGGACTCCAGCAAACTAATTAAGACCTACCTTGAATGGGCAGGGTCATATCTCCATGGAAATAATCTAATCAAAAGGTCCCACCCACAAAATTTGGGTGGGCCACGTCTCCATGGAAACAACCTAATCAAAAGGTTCTACCCACAATAGGTTTGCCCCCACAAAATTGGATTAAAAGAACATAGTCCTTTAGGGGGTATATAAAGGATTCAAACCAGCACAGGTATCGACAAAATCCTACAGCAAGTCCTGTTCACCGTGGAAATACTGAAAACCTCCCCTTGAGCTCAGAAATGAGGTAAGAACGCTTTCCCATCACATGTTGGAGGTCCCAGCCCATGCAGGAGGGCAAGAAAAAGAAAGCAGAATAAATAAAACTAACAAATGATTATGAACATAGAAAATCTAAAAGAATATGTACATAAGTTATTAGAATTAATAAGTGAGTTTGGCAAGGTTGCTGGATATGAAAGCAATTATATAATAAAGAGTTAGGAAATGAAATTTAAGCAAGATAGCAATCTAACAAAAATGTAGACGATAATTACATATTGCTGAAGAAAACGGAAGAAAATGGAAGAAAACCCACAAGCATGGAGGGATGTGCCATGTTCATAGCTTGGAGGGCGTAATGTTGGAATGACATCAATTCTACCCAAATTTTTCTACAGATTCAATACATTGCCCATAAAATCCCAGCATATTTTTGGTTACTTGTTTTTAAATAGATAAAGAGCTCATTTAAAATTTTTACATGGTGATACAAAGGGCAAGAATGGCCTAAAATGATGTGAAGATGGGAGGGCCTGCTCTCAGGAAACAAAGGCGTCCGACCTGTTGAGCCAGAGGATTCTCCGGGTCGGGGTGTCCTGGGTGCCCCTGGCCTCCACCCCTGGACCCTCAGGGTCGGGGTGTCCTGGGCGCCCCTGACTTCTACCCACTAGAGAGCAGGGTCACCCCTCCCAGTTGCCGCAACCACAGACGTCTCCGGACATCATTGTCGCACACCCCCTGGGGGACATAATCGCCTCAGGGTGAGAACCACTGAAGTGAACAGTAATGAAAACGGGCAGTTTGGGCGCCAAGATGCACAGACAAGCAGATGGAATAGAACAGGGAACTCAGAGAAAATACTCAGTTTTTTAAAAATCAGCTTCATTGAGGTACTCCTTTCACAAACGAAACCCACCCACTTCGCGTACGCCACGTGAAGCGAGCCTTGTCAGCTCCACGCAGTGCAGACTCGGGGCTTTTGTTATGAGTGACGCGGTAGAGCAGGGGTCCCCAGCTACAGCCTGCAGGCAAATCCAGCCTGTCGCCTACTTTTCTTTACGGCCAGCCAGCTGAGAAGGGCTTTCCACTCGCAAACAGGTCCATTTGAAAAGGCTGTGTAAGTGCCTACCTAATGTCCTCGGTTTTACCCCTTGGCTCACAAACCTGATACACTTACGACCTGGTCCTCGAGGGAGAAGTCAGGGGGCCCGGCCGTGGAGTGGCAGAGGCAGGGCTGTCTTCTCGATAAACGACACTGAGCCAATGGCAAACGACACTGAGGAAAAAGGGAGGTGCCCCCTACCCCACACCGCACCCCAACTCAATTCCAGGTGGACGTAAATGTAAATTGAAAGAACACACTGTCCGTCTCCTGGAAGAAAACAGGAGCGTGGCTTCATGGCCTGGGGGTGGCAAGGCTTTCTCATCCGTGACCCCCAAAGCACCACGCGCACGCAGAAAGATCGCTGCACTGAGCATTGTTAAAAATAAAAACACGCGCTCAGCAAAATACAGTTTAAAGAGTGAAAAGATAAGCTGGGGAGGGGAGAGAGTATTTGCAGTGCTTGACGACCAACCGAGGACTCACATCGGAATCTGTGAGGAATCTTGAATCACCACGTGAAGACAGACGGACAGCCAGCAGGGGCTGGGGCAGAGCCCGAAGCTGCAGCCTGGCCACCCCTGGCCAGCCCAGCTGCCTGAGAATTGGGGAGAGTGTGGCAGGTGGAGTTTTCATCCCCTGTTGCCGGGACCGTGTGGTGGTGGCAACTACCTGAGACGACCATTTGGCTTATTTATTTAAATACATGTACCTGGGCTGAGGTGTATTCCTGGTAGAAATGTGGTGCATAAATACCAAGCGACCTGTCCCAGCCTCACTCATATGAACCTAAATTGGGAAAAACCCGAATGCCCATCACCATTACAGTGGATAAACACGTGGTGCTGGATTTGTGCAGTGGAATAGTATACAGCGGTGAAAATCACCTCCAGAGAGAAGCGACGAATTGGATGGATCCCATAAAGCATAATTGAAGGAAAGAAGCCATTCCTATGGGGAGAAAACCTACATCCTGCAAGATTCCTTCATTTAAACCCAAATAAGGGCCACTACAGTCGGGACGAGAAGGGATCTTTTCTGGAAGGTGGGACGAGGCCCTGTGCGGTGGGGCCCAAGGGTCCTGGGGCGGGGCTGGGGCTTCCCTGCGTTCCGAGCACGTTTCTACCTGTAAGTGATCACTGACAATTGTATTTTTTTTTTTTTGTATTGCATTGCTGGGTTGGGAGCCGGCGAGGAGCTGAGGTGGGGACTTCCACCCACCACCGTTCCAGAGAGGCCTCCAGGGAGCCGGTTTCAGGACGTTAGAAGCCTCCAGGGAAGCGCTTATCGCAAGGAACCTTGGAGCAAATCCCTCAGAGACAGCCCCACCAGCTCCCCCTAATTTCTTGGTTCTGTAAATTTCATTTCTCTTCCGTTGAGGTTTCCTAAAGCGCAGCCTCCCCTGGCCATTATTTTAGCGACTCTCTGAGGAGTTGGGCAAAACTGACAGCTTTACGGTTAGATGAACCGTAAAAACCTGGCAACTTGCTCTCCTTTTCCTTCCCTCTCTCAGCAACTGTTTGAAGACAGTCTTTCTGTGGGTAATAGAAGCAGTGTGGGATCTGGAAGAACTTTTTTTGTGTGCAGTCTTGCAGGAGAGCTGATAGCAATTCAATTAGAAAATGCAAATGAGGTCACATGTTCCTCTGTGAGCCCTGCATTTCCCCGGGGGCGCAGCTCGCTCCCGTCGGTAAATACTTAGGATACAGCTTCTCACGGGTCCTCCCTCACCTGACAGGCCCGTGCAGCACCTGAAAGTAGGAACGGGACCTGTGGGTCTTCTCACATTGGGTCTTACAGCGTCCGTCAGCATTTATGAAAGATAAACTCAGCCACGCGACATCCTGCGGTCGGAGGGCCCGGGAGGCCTGTGCTCTGTCCTCGGTGTCGCAGCCTCCTCGCTGGCTCGTGTCAGGGCTCCCAGCCGGCCGGGACCCAGCCGTGGGTGCACACGGACCAGCTAGTACCTCTGAAGGGTGGGGCTGTGCCCCCCTGGAGGATGCCCCTTCTGCAGCCTCCGCACCTGTGTGATGGGCTCGTGGGCAGCCCCTGGGGCAGGTCTCAGAAGGGAAGGGGTGCTGGTGGATGGGTGCCCTTGCAGGTGGTGGATGCACAGGCAGAAGAGTAAGAATAAGCTGTTTCCACTGCTGGGCTTTCAGAGGCGGAAGCAGGGACCCTTGGAGGCCCAGCTCCTAGGCAGACAGAGCGCAGCAGAGACGGGGTTGCCTCCCAGGAGCCCGGTGAGGCAGCAGTTAGACGGACGCCCCTGCTCCCCGAGGAGAGGGGCTGTGCATGCCCTCCGGTGCTGCCCCGTCGGAAGGGGAGTACACTAGCAATGGGGATCAGGGCCGCCTCGTTATCCATGCGGCCCAGGTGAGAGGTGTGCCCAGAGAGCTGGGCCCCTGTGTGGGTGCTTATGGGGCAAGGCCGGGCATTTGCTCACCCGCGTCTCCCCAGGGGCCTGCCCGGTGCAGAAGGCCAGGTCCCACTGGGTTTCGGGTGCCACTGCCCTCTGTTGGCATCCTGTGTGCCATCTGTTCCATCTCCGTGCTGTCGTCATGACACACCCTGTCCCGTCACCTGCCTCTCTGCCCAAGCAGGCAGTTGGGAGCCCATCAAAGGGGCCGTCACTGGGGCCCCAGGTTAGTTAGACAGACAGAGAATGGGGAGAGGAGGGCTAGTAAAAACCAGCTGCTGCCGTTCACCTTAGAGACAAGGCCTCGTCAAGGAAGGTTGGCTGCGTGCACGGAAACATCCAGAATGGCCTCCGCCCCGGAGCCTAAACTCGACACCCAAGTACTCCGAGGTCTAGCCCAGGGGCCACGAGTGCCGGCGCAGTGGTCGGGGAGGGGCCTGGCAGCCTCCCCAGGGGATATTCCTGCAAGATGCGCTTTGTTGGAAAAGCAGCTGAGAGGTCATGGGGGCAACTGCAGAAAACAGCCGACGTGTCCTTATCGGCCCTCAGCGCGACTGAAAACCAGCAAAAATAAGCAGCAACGCGTCGTGGCGAGCGGGCAGGAACGGGCAGGCAGCCTGTGTGCGGTGCGTCTTCTCTTTGAAGACCGCTGGCTTTGCAAGGAGCGTGAACTGCTGCAGGCACACGCGAGAGGACCTCGGGGCCTGGGGAGACGCGTGTTTACCCACGGATGTATTTCCCTCATCACGGACCCGCACAAATCGCCAGGCAGGCTCGCGGGAAAAAAGGTTCTTCTCCGTCAAAGCCAGAGGTCAGAGGTTGTTGTAAGCACACGGGCCCCTCCCTGGCTGGGGCTGCCCCCAGGTGCAGGGGTGCTGGGCGGCCCTAGGAGGCTCCAGGATGGCCGGAGCGCCATAAACTAATTGCAACCGTTAACTCCTCGTGGGTTGGTGGGCACGCGTGTTTATCCCATTGGTCTTGAGTTTGGGTTGGAAAGCCTGACTTTGCTTCCTTCCATGTTTCTGCAGCTGACAACCCCTGAACCCCAAAGACTGCCTCCTTCCTCTCTCGCTTCCCCTCTCCTTCCCGGCTGGGGTGCAGAGTAACTGAGGTGACCTTGACAGGCTGCAGAGGGCCTTGGACTGTGTCTGGGTCAAGCCCTTAATTTGGCAGGTGCAGGGGCGACTGGGGGTGGCACCCGGGGGTCCCTGTGGCTTGCCCAGGGTCCTGCCATGGGCTACAGGGGTGACAGCTGCCCAGGGAGCTGAGTACCCTATGCCCTTGGTCATTTCCCCAGGGGGGA
>PVKY010002357.1:0-26038 GCA_004027775.1 Bradypus variegatus | reverse complement strand
GGATGGGGGCTGGTTAAGCAGGACCTGGCTGAGTGGAGAGGAGCGTCAGGCTGAATGCGGGAAAGTCTCCCCTACATGGTTTGGGTCACGGATGGCCGAGTAGCTGCCAACACCTAGACCCAAATATTGTTTTTATTATTGATTAGTGTGAGGTTCTTTCTCTGAACCTCAGTTTTTCTCCTTTGAAGACGAGTTGATAATCTGGAGCTGTCAATTCGGCTTTACACACCAGGACAGGGGATCCAGTTGTAAAAATAATGAAATATGCACCCAGGTTTGGTCAACATTCACTCCCCAAAGTAGGGCCAGGAACTGCCCAGTTTGCCTGGGACCACAGGTCTCCTGGGATGCCGGCTTTTTGGTGCTGAAACCAGCCCAGCTCTGGGAAAACTGGAATGGTGGGTCTTTCTACGCCTGCTGCCCCCAGCCCCAAGGGCACCCCCTTGTGGGAATCCCATTGGTCCCCGGGCTCCAGCCTCTACAGGAGCTGGCAGAGCACCACAGGCTCTGTTGGCGCCAGAGAGTATTATGGGATACAGTCGAGTCTCGTTATTCGCAGTAAAGTTTATAAAGTCACCACAAAGGCTGAATCAGCGAATTCCGAACCATGGCTCCCAGGGGAAATACAGCCTGAGATTCCTTGGAGCCTCGGGGCACAGGATGGTGGTGGATTTTCATCACTCAATCAACACAGAGCCTTGTTTCATGCGTGTTTCTGTTTAAAGACACCTTAAAATAATATATGGTTGATTCATTAACATGGAACAGCGCGATAACCCACGCTTGAACGAAGCTTATGGAACACACATTTTCTCCGTAAGGCATGTCACAGCCTTCTTGCGTTTAGGGTACTAGATAGCACTGCAGCTCTAAGCTTGGGGGAGCATTTTAAACTGCCAAATCACCCCACAAAAAGCACAAAAATAGGAGACATGTGACTCTAAATAAACTGCCAAAAAGACACTTGCTTACAGTATGAGAACTTAAACAAGGAGACAGAGCGTCACTGTGTTTGACCTCAGCTGGGAGTATGCCTGTTGGGTGACTTAAATTTTTTGCTGCTCTCTCCATATTCACAGATGACCGCACAACTGTTAGAGTATTGATTGGGGATTACAAATAAATTTTATTGAGCGGGCAAAATCGCAAACATGGTATCTGTAAATAATGAGGATTGACTTGCTCTCTTTGTGCACGTGTGAGTATATATATATATATATATGCAGAAAAGTACTTGATGAATTTTCACAAAGTGAGCACACTCAATTACCAGCACCTAAATCAAGAAGCGAACACAACCAGCCCCCCACCCCCAGAAACTCCTCTCACGCCCCCATCCACCAGCAGGATAATTGGAACCATTTTCCTATTTTTTAACATCGTAGATTTCGTGTGCTAGTTTTGGTCATCTCTGCAAATGGAGTCATAGTGTAGATTCTCTTTCTTTCCCTGTTGCACGCTCTCTTTTATGTCTGATTTCTTTTGCTCAGTACAGAGTCATGTGACCTACCCAGGTCTTGCATGGATCCTTATTAATTTCTCTTTATTGCCCAAAAGCAGCTGTTCTTGAAGGGTGGCTGGGGGACACCTGGGGGTCCCTGAGACCCTTTCAGGGAGCTCGCTCAAAACTACTTTCACAACAATGCTGAAACAACCTGCTTGATTGGTTTTCAAGACAAGGAGGTTGCGATTGTTCCACGGGGTGGAGCAAGGGGAGACCCCTGCCCTGGGGAACCACCCGGAAGGCCTGAGGCTGCTTCTCAGAGCTCCCCCATGGTGCACGTCCCCGGGGGTCCCAGCTTCCCCCTGAGCAGGTGTTCTGACAGGTGAAGTGTGAGTGCTCATGCCCAACTTGAGGGTCAGACTGGAGATAATCCCATTCTGCAGGTGGGGAAGCTGAGCCTGGGGGCAGGAAGGTGCCTGCCCAAGGTCAGGAGGCTGATAAGGATAAGATCCCCAGGGATTCCCGCCTGCCCACCCCCAGCTCCCAGGGCCTTGGGAAGGAGCCCTTGGGGGAATATGATCCAGTGAAAACGTCCTATGAGTGGGTCCTATTGTCAGCCCCTACTTTTCAGAGGAGGAAACTGAGGCTGGGAGGAGGGTCCCTGGGGCTGTCATGCAGGCCAGGGCTGACCCAGCACCTCCCTCAGAGCCTGTGGCCCTCCTGACCCCTGAGCTACCAGGCATGGCTCAGCGTCCACCCTCACCCCTTGTGCTGCAGCCACAGCCTCCCAGGAGGGTCCCCACAGACCCCCAGAGCCACGCCCTTCCCAGGTGAGGAAACCGAGCAGGGGTGGGAGTAGTTATGGGGGGTGCGCCATCAATTCCCAAGGTCACTCGGGGGGTGAGTGGCAAAACCAGGAACAGAACCCAGATGTCTCAGGTCCCAGAGCCCTGCCTTTGTCCCCCAAATCCACCCGGTGTCCCCTGAAGCCAGGTGAGGCCAGCCCCCACCCCCACACTCACTGCTGGCCAGGTCTGCAATGAGGCTTCCCAAGGTCATTTCACGGGTCGTCATGACAACTGGTCATCGTCCCCACTTTGCAAAGAAGGGAACCGAGGCCCAGAGAGGGCATGCGAAGGGCCCTCGGCCACACAGCAACTGAAGGGCAGATTCAAAACAAGAATCACTCAGCTCCACTTAGCACTTGGCAGGACTCCCTGGCTCGGTGGGTTCAGGACCCTCCTCTGTCAGCCCCTCCAGCCTCTCCGGCAGCCCCTGTCTGCTCCTCTGTCTGAGGAACTGGGGTAGATGTGCCCACTTTCCAAGACAGGTCATGGGGAAAACCAGGATTCATGAACTAATCAGCTCATCAGTAAACCAATCTCTGAAGCATCCGAGTTCCAAACACCTGTGGGCAGCTCTGCAGTCTAACCTCACTCCCTCCTTCTGCAAACACTTGGTTCTTTATCATGGGATCGAGAACATCTTGATCAGAAGGGGGATGTGGAATGAAACAAAATAAAGCTTCAGTGGCTGAGAGATTCCAAATGGAGTCGAGAGGTCACTCTGGTGGACATTCTTATACACTATATAGATAACCCTTTTTAGGTTTTAATGTATTGGAATAACTAGAAGTAAATACCTGAAACTATCAAACTGCAACCCAGTAGCCTTGGCTCTTGAAGACGATTATATAACAATGTAGCTTACAAGGGGTGACAGTGTGATTGTGAAAACCTTGTGGATCACACTCGCTTTATCCAGTGTACGGATGGATGAGTAGAAAAATGGGGACAAGAACTAAAGAAAAACAGGGTGGGAGGATAATTTGGGTGTTCTTTTTAGATTTTATTTTTTATTCTTACTTTTACTTTTTCTGGTATAAGGAAAATGTTCAAAAAATAGATTGGGGTGATGAATGCACAACTATATGATGGTGCTGTGAACAGTTGATTGTACACCACAGTTGACTGTATGGTATGTGAGCATATCTCAATAAAATGGAATTTAAAAAAACAACACTTGGTTCTTTTGGTAAAACAAAACTACGCTTCTTCCCTGTGTATGTCACTGCATCTGTTTCTGCCCCTCTGCCATTCATTCACTCATTCATTAATTCATTCATTCCATAAATACTTACAGACCCCCACTCTGTTTCTGGGATTGTTTTAGGCACTGGGGAATGCACCTGCAGTCAAGACAGACAAACACCCTGCCCTTTTGGGCAGACAGTGAACAGGTGGCGATAAAAGAGTTTTTCTGAAAATAAAAGGGTGGATTCGCTCTGGAGGACGTGGGGGAGCTGGTGTGAGAGGTCCCCAATCTGGCTGCAGAACCTGGACTCATAAACTCATCAACAACCTGATCTCAGAATCCTCCAGCATCCCACACACCCCAGGCTGCCACCACAGTCTAACCCCAATCCCTCCTGCTGCAGACTCCGCCTTCGGCACCCCTGGACAAATGTTACCATTTGTTCTCTTTTGTTCCTTTCTTGGTCATTCAGTCATGCAACAAACATTTTATTCCCTCCTTCCACCTCATTCTGTATCTCCTTTTCTCTCTCTCAGGCCACTGCTCTGGGACCCTGTCTCCTTCTGGGCCTCCCTCCCCAGCTTTTACCTTGACCTGCCTCCCTGGGCTTGGCTAGTTTGGGTGACAGAAAGAGATTAGGGGACAGAAATAGATGAGTAGTAAGTGGCAGGAACTGGATTGTGTCGTGCTGATTCCAAGGTGTGCTTTGTTCTCATTGTGAGGGGAGTGATTGCTTTAAATTCTTGGGGGAGGCTTTGGAGCCCCGGGAGAGGTGCAGCCTGCAGGTGGCTTCACCCAGGTGAGAAGCCATCCAGGTGATGAGAAAAGGTTAGACTGGGGATAAAAGTATTTTCCCCCAATTAAAAATACACATTTTAAAAACCTGATACAAATGCATCTATTTTAAATGTTCAGTTGATGGGTTTTGACAAAGCATATCCTGTGCAACCATCATCCCAGTCGAGATATAGAACATTCCAATCACCCAAAAAGGTCCCTCATTTGACTCGCAGTCAATGCCCCACTGCACTCCACTACTTCTGATTTCTTCATAGTTGACATGTAATTCACCCACTATAAAGCTCACCTTTTAAGGTGTGCAATCTGGTAGTTTTTGGTATATTCACGAGATTGTACGTCCATCACAACTGTCTAATTTCAGAACATTTTCATCACGCCCAAAGAAACCTTAGACCCGCTAGCAATCACTCCACATTCCCACTTTCCTCCAGCCTCTGGCAACCATTTTCTAATTTTTTAAAATTTGGATTATTGCTTGTTCTTGAATTTTGGAATCATAAAGTAAGTGCTCTTTTGTATTTGGCTTCTTTCACTCAGCTCAGTGTTGGGTGGGTGTATCAATAGGGAACTCCATTTCGTCACACTCTGCCATTCACACATCAATAGATACTTGGGTGATTTCCAGTTTGGGGCCATTATGGGAAAAAAGCTGCCATGAACATCTCTGTACATGTTCTTTTTTGTGGACATGTGTTCTCCTTTCTCTCAGATAAATACCTAGGAGTGGAACTGCTGGATCAACCTGTAAAGTTAAAATAGTCTAGCTTATTAAAAACAGTCAAACAGTTCTCCAAAGTGATTGTAACATTACATTCCCCCCAGCAGGGAATAAGAGTTCCAATTGCTTTATATCCTCACTAACATTTGGTAGGGTCAGTCTTCTCTATTTTTTCTTAAACTTTTTATGTTGAAATCATTTCAAACTTACAGGACAGTTGCAAAAATAATACAAAACCCATAGAGAGAACGCCAACATACCACCCCTCAAAAACTCCGATCCACCCATTTTAACAGTTTGCCACATTTGCCATATCATTCATCTATCCATCTATCTATAAATCCATCTATCCATCAATCTATTTATATGTCTGTCTATTATCTACCTATTTTCTGAACACTTGAAAGTGCATTGTGAACGTCATGCTCCTTTTTTGGTGAGCTTGTAATGATGTCTCATTATGGTTTTAATTTGTATTTCCCTGATGACTAACAATGTTGAGCATCTTTTTGTGTACTTGTTGGCCACTTGTATATCTTTTTTTGTGGGGTATCTCTTCAACCTACTTTATTACTGAGTTGCAGGAGTCTTATGTATTCTGGACAAGAAGCCTTTGCCAGAGATATTTTGCTAATACTTTCTGGCAGACGGTGGCTTGCATTTTCTTTAACTTAAAGCAATCTATTGAAGAGAAAAATTTTTCAGTTTTCACAAAGTCCAGTTTATCAATTTTCTTTTATATGGTCATTGCTTTCTGTGTCCTAAGAAACCTTTGTCTATTTCCCAGTCAAGAAAATATTTCTCTGCTTTTTCTCTAGGAGCTTTACACTTTTGCCTTTATGACCTGTCTCAAATTAATTTTTTTGTATATAGTGTGAGGGAGGGATCAAGGTTTATTTTTTACATGTAATATCCAGTTGTTTCAAGGTCATTTGCTGAAAGTATTTTCCTTTCTCTGATGCTTTGGAATCTTTGTCAAAAAGCAATTAACCGTAAAATTTTGGTCAAGTTCTGAACTGCCTATTCTGTCCCATTGATATATTTGACTGCTTTTATGTATTACCAACGTCTTGATTATTGTAGCTTTATAATAACAGGTTTTGATGTAAGATAGCATAAATTCTCCAATTTGCTTTTTTCCAAGATTGTTTACACTCTTCTCGACCCTCTTCATATCCATACAAATTTTAGAATCAGTTGCCAGTTTCTACAAAACATCTTGCTGAAACTTTGATCGGGATTTGGCAGTGAATCTAAAGATTAAGTTGAGGACCTGACGTCATAACAGTATCAAGTCTTCCAATCAGTGAACATGATATGTTCCACTGTTGAGTTGGGTCTTCTTTAATTTCTCTGAGCAGTGTTTTTCAGTTTTCAGTAGGACAGTCATCTGAAAGAAGAGATGGCAGGACTTATGGAAGGGCTGGGTGTGGGGGTGAGGAAGTAGTACTGGTGGGAAGGCCAAAGCTCAGGTTCCGGCTTGAGTCTGAGGGTGTAGATGGGAAACAAGGAAGGAGCCCCTCTTGTCCCAGGAGTCCCCGCTCAGAAGAGGCCAAGCCTGGATGTGAGCTCAGCCTGATGACCCCTGGGCCTTCTGCTCCACCGTCTGAAACTCACTCTCCACCCTGATGGGACCCCAGAGCCGCCCTTCCTTCCCTGTTCTGCAGGGCAGCGGGTCTGCTCCAGGCCTCGGCTCTCCCTCCAGGAGTGTCCCGGCTGCTCCCTCGCTGCCTGACACCCCCGGCCTCTCAAGCTAGTGAGCCCTGCCCTGAGTCCGCAGCCAGGCTGCTCTCCCGGCAGGAGGGGTGTGGGGTGGGTGCGGGGAGAAGGGGTCTCCTCTGGTCAGACACAGTGACCTGCCACAGAGAGGCACGACTGCCGTGCGTGTGTGTGTGTGGGGTCCAGGAGCTCAGGAAGATGTTAACATCCAGAGAGTCAGACTCGGGGAGAAGGGCAGACAAAAAAAGCACAGGGACAGAAGACGGAAAACAGAAGAACAGAATAAGGGAGGTGGAAAGATAGATGTGAAGGAAATAAACAGAGAAAGAAACAAAAAGAGGCTGGGAAAGAGGGAAAGAAACGGGAAGATTGGAGGTTGAGAGAGGCAGCGATAGATAAAGAAGGACAGAGGCACGAGACAAAACTGGGGACACGGACAGGGATACAGTCAAGTGGGGGACAGAGAAAGACAGGGCCCAGTAGGCACAGGTGGAGAGAGAGGCAGAAGGGGGGTGGCATGGGGCAGACAGATATAAACTGAGACCAAAACAGGGTGAGAGAGAGAGAGAGACCAAGGCAAAGAGAGAGAAAAAAGGGAAACTGAGATAGAAAACTGGAACAGTGAGGCAGTGTAGAAATGAAACAGTTGGTAGAAAGGCTGCTGGGGAGAATAGGGGGACCCAGCAAAGGGGTCCCAAAAGCCCTATGCCCCTGGTTTTATCAAATGATCTCTCAGAAACACCCGACATTTCCCTCCTTCCTCTTTGATGCATCATTCCACCCCACCATCTTGGGACAATGGCCAAAGCTAGAGAGACACCAGTCAGACCTAAGGAAGAACTTTCCTGAGGGCCAGGGTGGGGGGCTTCTGGCCGCAGGCAGCAGCTGGGGCCTCCCTTCCCCATCAGCCCTGATTGCCAAGATGTCTTGCTGGGGGATGGGAGAGGATTAGGCAGACGGACACCCCTCCCCCTCCCGGCCAATGTCACCTCCTGGTGCCCGGGCGACTCCCCCACCCAGGCCAGGATTACCCTCCGAGATCCAGGCCAGGGCAAATGACATCACTCCCCGTCGGGGCTTAAAACCTCCCCATGGGAGGGGACCTGTTTCCTCGGTCCCTGTTCTCTGACGACTCCGTCCAGGACCTGGTCTTCAGGGTTGTCCCTGTCCCTCCTTCTAAAAGGTGAGAGCGGGCAGGAGGGGCAGAGGGACCCAGGAAGGGAGAGAGGGGAGGGTGGGGCAGGGTGAGGTCTACCTTATTTGTGGTTGTCCCCCAGTGCCCGGCGTGGGGTCTGCCAAAAAGGGGGTCTTTGATGTTTGCTGAATAAGCACACTCGGGCCAGGGGTGTCATCCTGGGCTTAGGGCAAACTGGGCTTGGCTGTGACTCTGCAGCAGGAGGGAGTAAGGGTAGACTATGGGGGGCTGCCCAGGGTAGGAAAGGATTCAGGGGGCTTGCTGATGAAGCACTAAGATGAGGCTCTGTCGGTTCCCAGGGATGGGGGCTTCTCTGCTCGGCTCACAGGCGACTCCCAAGTTCACCTCCCTGTTGTATTTTCTTTAAAACTCAGCGCTGCCTGGAATAATTCTCGTTCACTTGCGTGTTTACCTACGAATTGTCCGTGCCTCTCACTGAACTTGATTTCTTTCAAGAGCCTGGCATGTGGTTAGGTAGCCTAAGTAATTGCTGAATAGCCAGACAGACGAATGAATAACAGAAATAGAATCCAAGAGATGCTTACGCAGGGAGTCAAGATCTCGTGGCTGCAGCAAGAGGGAATAAGGGTAGACTATGTGCAGTTCCCGGTAGCTCAGGAGTCAGGAGGGCCACAGGCTCTGAGGGAGGTGCTGGGTCAGCCCTGGCCTGCGTGACAGCCCCAGGAGCCCTCCTCCCAGCCTCAGTTTCCTCCTCTGTAAAGTAGGGGGTGACAGTAGGACCCACTCATAGGACGTTTTCACTGGATCATGTTCCCCGGGGGCTCCTTCCCAAGGCCCTGGGAGCTGGGGGTGGGCAGGCGGGAATCCCTGGGGGTCTTATCCTTATCAGCCTCCTGACCTTGGGCGGGCACCTTCCTGCCCCCAGGCTCAACTTCTCCACCTGCAGAATGGGATTATCTCCAGTCTGGCCCTCAAGGTCGGTGTGAGCGCTCACACTTCACCTGTCAGAACACCTGCTCAGGGGGAAGCTGGGACCCCCGGGATGGATGTGCAACATGCACCATGGGGGAGCTCTGAGAAGCAGCCTCAGGCCTTCCGGGTGGTTCCCCAGGGCAGGGGTCTCCCCTTGCTCCACCCTGTGGAACAATGCAACCTCACTGTCCTGAAATAAAACTGAGCCTGGATGATAACAAGCTCCACCTCCTAGGGTTGCTGTCAGACTCACTGAATTCTCAGTGAAAGGTGGATGTCTTGCTGAGATCTTGTACACAAAGCCTTTGGCTGGGGGTCTGAGATGCTCCAAAGCCCTGGAGCTCCTTCTAACATCTGCTGCCTCCTTTTCTTGCCAAACCAAGACAGGAGTTTCAATGGATGTTAGATATTATTTTTTGTTGCTGTGATTCCTTGCTGACATCTTGTCTACCCACCACTTATTGGTTATCTGATGAGTCAGAAAACCCTCAATTCCTGGAGGTCATTGTCTTTGTTAGCTGTTTGATTTTGCGCAGGCACCTTCTTCCCTTGGAGGCTCAGATTCCCTACTTGTAGAATTTCCTGGAAGGACAACTACTTAGCTAGGTAACCTGGTGTAGATATGATGGTGAAGACAAGGAAAGTTGGTGTTTTTTCCAGGTCCTAACAGAGCAAGTCCACAAGCCTCTGGGTTTACGCTCTTTCCAGAAGTTCAGATTAAACATTATTGCTCCTTGGAGACAATGGAAGAGGACAGAGGGAACCTGGGCTGGGAGAGTAGGAATCTTGGGTTCCCACCTACCACCTGTAGGAACCTGAGCAAGTCACTTCGCCTGAACTGGGAGATTCTCTCATCTGTAAAATTGGGGCAACAGGGAAGTTTTGGTAATGAATGGTGTTGGCAGTAACCCAATATTGTGAATGGAACCAAAGCCACGGAATTGTATACTTGAAGGTGGTTAAAATGAGAAATTTTATGTTGTATATATATTACTGTAATAATAAATAATAATAATAATAATACAACCACCACTACCACCATAGAACGATATAACATCAGAGTCAACCCAAATGTAAGTAAATACATTTAGTTAATAATCAAAATATAACTAATATTGGTTCATCAGTCATATCAAATGTACCACACTAATGTAAAATGTTAATTATGGTGAAAACTATGAGTGTGTGTGTGTGTGGTATATGGGAGCTCTGTACTTTTTGCATGATTTTTCTGTCAACATACAAATGCTCTAAAAAATAAATAATAAAACAAAGGTGGGCAAAATAGTAACACGGTCTCTACCTCCCAGGGCTGGGCTGAGGCTTTAATAACATCCTGCAAAGGGGATCATATGTATTAGTTATCTATTGCCCTGTGACAAACTAGCCCCAAACTTGGTGGCTGAAAACAATAAATGTTTATTGCCTCATACAGTTAAGGGGGATCAGGAATCCAGGACCAGCTCAGCCGGATGCTTCTGGCTTAGGGCCCTCCACGAGGGTGGCAGGCAGCTGTGTACAGGGCTGCAGTCCCCAAAGGCTCCACGTGGGCTGGGGGAGCCTCTCTGGAGGTGGCTGGCACACGTGACTGTTGGCAGGAGTCTCCCACCACAGAGACCTGCCCGCAGGGCTGCTTGAGTGTCCTCCCAACATGGCAGCCGGCTTTTCCCAGAGCGAGTGATCAGGACAGGACAGCGAGGCACATGTCACCAGGTCCTCTAGCCTTGGAAGTCACGCTCTGCTGTGACATTTCTGTGAGATTTCCAGTGTGTCCTGTTGGCTGCACAGATCAGCCCTGCTGTGGGCGCCGGTACTCAGGGATTGGCCATCCGGAAATGATGACCCCTGGGCACCATCTTGGAGGATGCGCGGGACTTCATGTTGCTTTTGTGCTTATCCACATGGAACCTCCTTAGGGCCATCCCACCAGGCCCTACTCCTTCTCCCCCGCTTCCCGCCTGGCTCACTCTCTCCCGTCACAACGGACACCTCGTTTGTCCTCCCACAAGCCTCCTGACCTCTTGTAGCTGCTGTTGCTTATGCCCAGAAGGCTCTAGGTTAGATCTTTCCACCGCGTCCAGCGTCAGGGTCCCCTCCACTCACTCACAGGAATTAGCTGTTCCACCCGCACCAAAGCCAGTCACCTCCATGCCACCTTCTTGTATTTTCCTCAACTTTCTTAAAAGTATCTGAAAGCAGCTTGATTTTCCAAAAAAAAAAAAATGTTTCTTTTTTCATTGTCAGTTTCTCAGACTACAACCTGGAAGTTCAATTCCATGAGAACAGAGATGGCATGTTTTTTATTTCTCGTGTTATTCCCAGTTTCTAGAACATGTGGGCACTGAGAAGTACTTACTGAATGAACAGTAGAACCTTGATTTGTCATAAGTAGGCCCTCCCCCCCCACTTGGGTGAAGGATGAGAAGGAAGGGAAGGGATGGGTGCTAAAATAACTACCATCCATTTTTTATTCATTTACTTATTTTTCAAGTATTTATTGGAGTTGCCGGGTCTAAGTTATTTCTGGTCCTTCACTCCTGTAGCTGACAGAGTTGGGGGAACAGACAGATGCACAAACATATATGTCCTGTTTAATATAGGTTATGTCCTGAAGGACAGGAGAGAGAACATGCACGTGTGTGTGTGAAACCCAGTGTACAGGGTGAGAAATAATGCTTGAGTGAGATGGGGCAGGTGGAGGAGAAGGGGTTGTCTGGCCTTCCTGGTGTGCGGAATGGCTTATGCAAATATCCAGAAAGGCTGACAGGTTTCCTGGGTTCATCGTAAGGGTTTGATTTTTGTCCTCGGGGCAATAGGGAGCCCTGGAAACATTTTCAAGTTTTGGTTGTTTTTTGAGATTCTCTCATTGGTTTTGCATTTGTAAAGGTAACACACACTCAGGCAAGATTAAAAAGTAATCCAAACTTTAAAATCAAGGAATGGGTGCAACACACCTCCCCAGAGGCAATCATTTTTACCACAATTTTGTTTCTTTCCTAGATTGTTTTTCCTCTGCTTGTATTATATGACATATATGTACACACACAAAATCTATAGAATATATATATACTGTGTATGTATGTATCTCTCTCTTTACATATATAACCAATACCTTGTTTTAAAAATCGCTGATAGTAGCATATGATACACACTGCTCAGTACCATACTTTTTCCTTTGAGTATATATGTACCATGTATGTATGTTTATATAACATGTATTATATACATTATATGTAATTTGATTTTATATGTTATCAAACACATCCACCTATTGTAAAAGTATAATTCTCAAAAAGTTAAAAACTTGACTCATATATGTATATAATAAACACAGGCCAAGGCTTTATTTAGCTCACTAATGAGGGAGCCTGCTGTTTCAAATGAGAATTCAAGGAACAGAGGTTCATACGGTTATCTGGGAAAACACATGTGGAAAAAACGTTTGCCAGATTCTATTCAAAACTGGTTAAAGACCTGTTCCAGTTTGCTAATGTCGCTGTTATGCAAAACACCAGAAATGGATTGGCTTTTATAAAGGGGATTTATTAAGTTACAAATTTACAGTCCTAAAGCCATAAAAGAGTCCAGATTAAGGCATCAACACGAGTTACACCTTCACTGAAGAAAGGCCGTTGGCATCTGGAAAACCTCTGGTAGCCGGGAAGGCACGTGGCTGGTGTCTGCTTGCTCCCAGGTTGTGTTCCAGCTCCTGTCTCAGCTCCCGTGCGTTCTTGATTCTTTCTCCCAGGACGTTTCACTCTAAGCTCCTGGGGGTCCTGTCTAAGCATATCCCAGTGCAAACTCTGGGATTCATCTCTTAGCTAAACGTCCTTCTGTCTGCATCTCCAAACATGTAAGCATAAGCGTCAGCAGTCTGGGCCTGTGATGGCTCTTTTTAAAGGACTCTAGTAAACTAACCAAGACCCATGCTGAATAGGCGGGGCCACACCTCCATGGAAATAATCTAATCAAAATTATTACCTACAATTGGGTGAGTCACATCTCCATGGAAACAGCCTAATCCAAATATCCCACAAGATTGGATTAAAAGATAATAGCTATGTGGGGAACCTAATATATCCAAACTGACACAAGACCTACAGGACAATGAAACAGTAATCTTTGAGGCTATATTTGAGGCTATAAACCAGACAGAAATCATTTTCCATCAGACTTCTACCTTGATAGTATCTGTGCCCTAATTGATAGTGAATAGTAAAATAAACAAATGTACCTTCCCAAAGAAAATGAAATAATCCTGGAGATCTTTGAAAATCAGTTCATGGAGAGCAGTCTTATTCTTTTTCATGACTTCCCTAGCATGGCAGTGCCATCATTTACTTAACTATTTCCTCTTTTGGTGGTCTCAGAGGTTGCTGGAAATTATAAATATGCTGCATTTAAAATCCTTTTATAAACGATCTGCTTGTAAACAGAAACAAAAATCATTGCTTTACTAAGAGTCCAGTGCTATTTTAAGTACCTTAAACATATTAATTCCCTTCAGTCTTCACAACCACCTAAAGATGTAAATGCTATTTTCATCCCATTTTACAACAAGGAAACTGAGGTGTGCACTGAAGGCAATTTGCTGGGGCAATGGAAAGATGGTGATTTACACAATCTATGTGGCCACCAACCCGACATGAGAAACTTGACTGAGGCCAATGTTAGGAGTTAGCAACCGCTTATCTTGGCCAGCCTCGTAGGTCAAAAGTGGTCACTTGCTGTCATTTCAACGAGCCTCTCCCTAAGAATGGTCACCGACCCCTGTCGGCTGAAACTGCCCCAGGCTAAGCACTGAAAGCCCCTCTCCACCCTGGGACAGCTGGTCAGCCTCCTCTTCCCTGATCATGTCTGAAGCTGAACGTCTTTTCCTGTGGTCATAAGAAAGAAAAGATCTCAAAGAAGGGGAATGGCATAATCAGATTTTTAAAAGGATAAAAATAGTAATAAAAGCTTCCATTTATATTGATAGTCTTAACTTGCCAGGTGGCTGCAACAAAGCTCCAAGGACTACTTGGCTTAAGTAACGAAGTGTTTGTTGTCTCAGGGTTCTGGGAGCTACAGGTCTTCCTCTTAAAGGGGAGAATCCGCTCCACACCTCTCTCCTGGCTGCTGGTGGGAGGCCGGCGGTCCATGGATTTCCTTGGCTTGTGGAGCCATAACTCAGTTTCTGCCTCTGTCGTGTGGCCTGTCTGTCTGTCTGTCTCTTTTTGTGTCCATGCCCAAATTTCCTCTGTTTATAAGGACACAAGCCATGTTGATTTAGGGCCCACCTCAACCCAGTTTGACCTCATCCTAAGTAATCACTTCATCAAAGATCCTATTTAGGAATAAGTTTGCATTCACAGGACCCGGGGTTAGGACTTGAGCATATCTTTTTGGGGGAAGCATCTTGATCTATAACAATGCCTCATCATGTCTCAAGCAGACGGCCATTTTATGGTTGAGGAAACTGAGGCACAGAGAGGTGCGATCAATTACCCAAGGTCACACAGCTGAGAAGAGGGAGTCTGCCTGTCTCCACATGGTGAGTGATCGGTGGTTTGAGTGATCATCTCCCTTCTGTCTCAGGCCCTCCGCTGGACCCCAGTATCTGCAGGGATCATGATGGCGTATATGAACCCGGGGCCCCACTATTCTGTTAACGCCTTGGCCCTGAGCGGCCCCAGTGTGGACCTGATGCACCAGGCTGTGTCCTACCCAAGTGAGTACAATCCTACCCCCGCCCCAGGCTGGCCCCCCGCTCTTGGGGATCTCTGGGAAGACAGTGAACACTTACAGGGGGGCACGTCATAGCCAAACACCAGCTGTGTGTGCTCATCTGCAAATGCACAGAAGTATTATCTATGTCTTAGGGATGTTGGAAAGCATTAGGCATTCACAGAAATTTAGGATAGGGGCTCCCTTCAGAACCAAGAGGTGTTTACATCTCTTAGCAATGCTTTATTTCTAAGTGAAGGAAACTTTCAATTAGTTGTGGCATTATCCTTTAGCTGCTTTGCGTATTAAGTTGAACTGCATACAATTGCCACTTTGGGAGGCTAAAAATGGTTAAATATCAGCCAAGTCCTTCCAACCAAATGTCTTAGTGCATAAGAAATTTTAGAAAGGTGAAGAAACACACACACACCTCCTACAGGGCTGGAGTCGATTCCTTTCTGAGAGGACAAAAATGACAGGCTAAGAAGGACCCCATTTCCCAGGGGGCAGAGTGAGTTCCAGAAGGAAAGGGAACAGGAACACTGTTCGTCCGAGCAGGCAGAACCCCAGGAAGGTGTTCTCAGGGCCCTGCCCAGCCTCAGGGCTGTACTCCAGGTGTCCCTGCACCAGCAGAGATGGAAAACGGGAGTTCTGGGCCACCTGAGGGCCCCATGTACCTGTGCCCACCCTAGGTGCCCCGAGGAAGCAACGGCGGGAGCGGACCACCTTCACCAGGAGCCAGTTGGAGGAGCTGGAAGCCCTGTTTGCCAAGACCCAGTACCCCGATGTGTACGCCCGAGAGGAGGTGGCTCTGAAGATCAATCTTCCCGAGTCCAGGGTTCAGGTGGGATGTTCCGGTCCTCGGGCCCGTTTTGGCCCTTCCTTGACTTCCATGGGCCTTCCTGGGACCCAGGGTGAATGGAGGAGGATGCAGTCAGAGTGACTGCCAATGTTCTAAAGTGGCCTAAAGTCCCCCAGCCCCCGTTATTTCACTGACCCCTTCTCTTACCACTCTCACCCTCTCTCATTCCACTCCAGCCACACTGACCTCTGGATCTTCCTCTAACATTCCTGCCTGAGAACCTTTGCATTCTCTGTACCCTCTACCTGGAACTCTTATTCCCCAGATAGCCACACGGCTTGTCCCATCAGCTTGTTCAAGTCTTTTCTTAGCAACCAACTAAGTTACCTTATCAATCATTGAAAGCTGCACTGACCATCACATTTAAAATTGAACCTTCTTCCACCACCCTAGCCCTACTGCTTCCCCTTCATCCTGCTCAACTGTTTCTTTTGTAATTTTAATTGCCTTCTAAAATACTATATTATTTACTTATATACTGTTTATTTATAATCTCTCTCTCTCAACTAGAATGTCAGCTCCACTTATGCATCCCCAAAGTAGTAGAAAATGGTTAACGAATATTTATTAACTGATCAGATGGTTGGATGACTGTACATATGTATGTATGAATGGATGAATGGACAGATGGATGGACGGATGGCCAGTGGATTGATGGATGGGTAGACGGATATATGGAAGGACAGATGAATGGATGGGTGGCTGGATATGTGGATGGATGGATGGATGGGCAGATGGATGGATGGCCAATGGATGGCCAGTGGATGGATGGATGGGTAGATGGATATATGGAAGGATGGATGAATGGATGCATGGGTAGGTAGCTGGATATCTGGATGGATGAATGGATGGGTAGATAGATACATGGATGGATGGAGGGCCTCATTATTCGATGCAAGGTGGAGAGGTTTGATACTGATCTGATGTCTCTCACTGATAAGCATCATTTCTGGGCACCATAAGGGCTTTCCTGGGTCTTTTCTCACTCACCCATTCAAATCTCCCCTCTTAACCCCCAGGTTTGGTTCAAGAACCGCAGGGCCAAGTGTAGACAGCAGAGACAGCAGCAGAAACAGCAGCAGCAGCCCCCAGGGGGACCAACCAAGGCTCGTCCTGCCAAGAAGAAAACAGGCACATCCCCTAGAGCCTCCACAGATGCTTGCCCAGACCCCCTGGGCATCTCAGATTCCTACAGCCCCCCTCTACCTGGTCCCTCAGACTCCCCAACCACAGCAGTGGCCACTGTGTCCATCTGGAGTCCAGCCTCAGAGTCTCCTTTTCCTGATGCCCAGAAGGCTGGGCTGGCAGCCTCAGGATCTGCTCTGACCTCAGCCCCCTATGCCATGACCTATGCCCCTTCCTCTGCTTTCTGCTCTTCCCCCTCAGCCTATGCGTCTCCCAGCTCCTATTTCAGTGGCCTAGATCCCTATCTTTCTCCCATGGTGCCCCAGTTGGGAGGCCCAGCTCTGAGCCCCCTGGCTGGCCCGTCTGTGGGGTCTTCCCTGGCCCAGTCTCCCACCTCCTTGTCAGGTCAGAGCTACGGCACCTACAGCCCTGTGGACAGCTTGGAATTCAAGGATCCCACAGCCACCTGGAAATTCACCTATAACCCCATGGATCCTCTGGACTACAAGGATCAGAGTGCCTGGAAGTTTCAGATCTTGTAGAAGACACTCTCCACTTTTCTCCATCTGGCCGCAGGACCACCCTCGTATGTCCAAATCTGCTTCCCTGCAGCTTAGATGCTACATGGAGGAAGCAAGAGTTCTAAGATCCTTCTGAAGGTTGTGGCCTCTTTGGCTTTATCTTCAGCTTAGCTCAACACAGTCCACCCCTTTTCTCCTGCAGGAGAGGCTCCTCCCACCCTTGGGATAACACAAAAAGTCCTAGTCATTCTCTCAACCCCAATCCCCTTCACATGGATTGTGACTGATATCTTAGCCCATGGCCCCAGACTCCAGAAATTGGTGCTGAAAACTTGCCCTGAGAAGTAATGAAATCAAACTTACAGTTGACTTTGGATAACGTTTAGGTCATAATCTCCGTGCCCTTGAAGAAACATGTTGGATTCTTCTTTAACATATGGGTAGGGATCCCTCTAGACATTCCAAAGACAGGCTTTAGGAGGTCCCATCAGGAAACCTTAGGCCAATTATATAGCTATATAAAATAATTCATTTGGAAATTCTATAGACTTCATTAATGTCAGGTTTACCTGGTAGGTTTAGGGACCTGTTTGATTATATATTTTTTTCTTAGTTTATTCTCAAAGATATTTCATCATTCATTCATTCATTGGGACATTGGGAATTGGCATATTTGGAATTGAAGATAAGTTGCCTGTTCCATCTCTTTTTTTCCTGCTTTGGCTTTAGAAAGATGACTTTCACCCAAACATTGGGGTAGCTGCATGAGTGCACCAACTGTAGTTGTGGGTATTTCAAAGAGCATAAGAAGGCTTTCCATCTATAAATACCCAAGAAATGGGGGAAAGAGAATTGGATTTGGAGGCAGTCCCAAATTTCAAACACATTCTTCCTCTGCTTGCCTTTTGGTTTTTAGGTTTGACTGTGGGGTTAGGAAACAGAGCTTGATTTGAGGAAGGTTTCTGGGGAGGTGCCATATTTCTTCAAGTACAGCTTTACCCACAGTGACAAAGACAAGCACGGCGAGAGTTTTAAGAAGGATTTAGGCATTCTGACATTCTTGGGAGTTTGGTGCTTTGGCCCCTGCCTCCTTGGTCTGGTTTCTCTTTACATTTTGGGGCAAGGGAGTCAGGAGCTTTGAGACTTTCCCTGGTGGATTCCACAAGGCATGAGGTGGGAGGAAGTAGGGTAAGAAGGTGCTGGTGTGCTGGTGTGAGCTTAGCAACAGGCTCTCCAAGGAAGAGGAAAAGCCCTGATTAGTGTTTGCCAATTTCTATGGTGTAAATACTCCCACCGTGGCTGATTTTGAGTGACCAACCTGAGGTCACTGAGCTCAGAGTTGGGGAGAGATGTGACAGTTGGTGCTCATGAGCCTATATGAGTTGACACCAGCAACTGCTACATGTGAAGAAGGGCTGGGAGATACCAGGGGACTTTTCCAGGACCGGACCAGGAGAGGTCCATACAGCCTAGACCTCTGGAGGGAGCACACTGTGACGAGCACAACCAACAAAGATGGTTTATTGGACACATGCCTTGTTCATCTATCACTGGCCTGAGCCGTGGTGTGCTCTGGGACATTAGGCCCAGGAGTGGCTCAGCGTCCAGTGTGGAACAGAAAGTATAAACAGGGAAGACAGCACATGTTGGGGTGGGCGGTAAGGGGAGCCAGATAAAATTTGCACGGCATCGACAGAGAGGAGATGATGTTGTGCTATGGGCCCACGAGCAGGTGGAGACTGTAATCCAGCCTCACTTATGCATTCTGCAGAGACCCCCATGCTCTGTGCTGGAGGCTGGGGTCTCAGGAATGAACAAGAATCTCTCTCTGCTCAACAGATCTCCCCATGTACGGGTGAGGCCATTTCTTGAGCAAACGATTCAAAAGCTGCTTGATAGGAGGGCTTGAAGGATGGTGGATGGGGTGTTCTGGGGAGGGTGAGAAGTAGCAGAAACTGAGGAGGCAAGCCAGAGGTCAAATAGGAAAAGTCCTCAAGAGACCCCTGTTCCAGGGGTCTTCCAAGACTTCTCTAGGGTGGACAGAGAACAAGGAGTTGAACTGGATCAGGAGGACCCAGAGGTTTCTCCCCCTGGGCTTGCCCTACCTCCTTAAATGCTGCTTCTTGGGCTCTCCACTGGGGACATCAAGGTTCTACTTCCTAAAACCAGGAAGGGTGAAGGGAACTGGGGACAGAAGAAAGAGGCCAGGAACTTCTTTCACTCTGTGTCAGCCTCTCTGTCCTCCCTTTTGTACCCACTGGTACCCTAACCCCACAGAGAAAAAATGATTAAAACATTGAATTCCATTTAAAGTCTGGGTGATTTTTATATTTACTGCATTTTTTTTTCTGGCGGGGCAAACTGAGGGAGGTAGAAGAAGTAAAGGAGCAATTACTCTCTCCCTCTCAGGTCTCCCTCACCTTCAGTTTCGGAGGGTGTGGGTGCATCTGTGTGTATTTCTCTGCTTCTTCACCATCTTCTCCCTGTGATCTCCCTAAAGCCAGCTGAGCAGCTCACGGGCTCCAGAGCCAGGCTGTGGCTTCCACCTGCTGTGGCCTCACTGGGCCTCCCAGTCCCCATCTGTGCAGGGTGGTTAATGGTGATGTTTTCTGCCACAATGGCTGGACCTAACAGATTAAAGGAGCAGCTTTCTGTCTGGCCTTTAGAGCCACAGCCCATCCTGGGAAAGCCCTCCCTGCCAGCTCTCAGCCTTCTCGTTTCATCCCTGTCTCCCTTTCTTTTTCCATCCCTCTGTCCTCTTCTATTTCTTCTCCCAGTGACATTCAGTTTCTCAATCTCACCATTTCCTTCTCCCCTCTTCTTTTCTCCATCTCTTTCCTTTTATTTCTCCTGACTGTCTTACGGTCTTCTGGGTCCCAGTTTCTTTTTGCCAGATTTCTGCCTTTTCCTCCCCCATCTTCTCTTCTCATTTGTCTCTGACTTTCTCCATCACTAAATCATATTTCCCTGCTTCTGTTCTCCATTGCTGACTTCCAGATTAAGATGTTTGTGGGATTTAAATCAAGATTGATGGAACCAGACGGACCTTCCATCCAAGCCCACCTCAGACCCTTTGGGTTGTCTGACCTTGGGTGATTCATTTTTCCCAGCAAGAGAATTAAGTGAGGTCATTATTTAAAGTACATGGTCCTCAAGTTTGGTCCATGGCAAGAGTTCAACAAATGTGTATTTATTTATTTTATTGCAGCAAAACACATAAAGCATAAAATTTACCATTTGGTCCATTATGCAGCATACAACTCAGTGGCATTGAGGACATTCACAAAAGAAGTCAAACATAAAAGGCCACATATTGTGTGTTTCCATTTATATGAAATATCCCAAGGTGGCAAAGCCATAGAGACAGAGGGCAGTTTAGTGGTTTCCAGGGGTTGGAGGAAGCAGGGAATGGAAGGTGACAGCTTAATGGGGATGCAGCTTGCTTTTGGAGGGATGGAAAAGTTCAGGAACTGGATAATGAGCCAGCAAGTCCACTCACAGGTATATACTCCAAAGAATTAAAAAAAACAGCAATTTTATATGAATGGGCATTGCAGCATTATTCACAATAGTTAAAAGGTAGAAGCAACCACCCTTAGAGGAACAGATACACAAAATGGGATATTATTCAGCCATAAAAAGGAAGTGCTGCTACATGTGAAAACATGGATGAACCTTGAAAGCATTATATTAAACATTTAATTCAAAAAAGTTCCACTGAACCTGACTCACGCAACAACACAGATGAATATCTCAATAATGACTGGAAGACACCATGTTGTGTGATTCCACTCAGTGAAATTCTAGAAAAGGCAAAACTATGAAAGCAGAAAGTAGATCTGTGGTTGCTGGAAGCCAGGGATGGAGGAGAAGATTCAGTGTAAAGGGTCAAAAGGAAACCTTTTTGGGGTGCTGGAAATGTCCTATATCTTGATTATGGTGGTGGTTCCATGACGGTTGGCAATTTCCAGAACTCATATAACTGTATACTTAAAATGGATGGATTATATACCATATGAATTATACCTATTATATATCTGAAAGAAACAAAAAGAAAAAGAAAATTTACTGAGTATGTGCTACTTACCAGACACAGGTCTAAGCAGGTCTTTTAAGTCTCAAAACAAACCATCAGATAGATGCCATTATCCCTATTTCACAGATGGGGAAACTGAGGCAGAGGGAGGCCAAGGTCAGCATGGGAGCTGGGATCGATAACCATCTTGTTCAAATGGGAAACTTCCAGCCCCTTCTTGCATGTCCTCCTGACTCCCTCTTCTTATCCTGACTTTCACTTCCTGCTCCTCTCCTTGACCCTGTCTTTCTTTCTTGCTCTCGAGTGGTTTTCTCACCTTCTCATTTTCCCTCCCTCCATCTCTCCCCTCACCCCAATATGCTTCTGTCCTCCCTCCTGCTCCTCCTGATCTCTGGGCCCCTCCCCGACTGTTTCCTCTGCCCCTGCCCAGGACTCATTTAGCAAATGCTCCAATCCTCTTAGGTTGGTCCGGCCTCAGCAGAATGGCCGGGGAATTAGTGGGGATTAAGTACGCTCCTGACCCCTGAGAGAGGGGACCGTGGGGAGACGACCGACATTTAACTAATGGTGCCCTCTCCTGCCCCAGATGAAATGCCTGGAGCACACAATACCAATAAAATCACAGCCAAAGTCTTTTATAAGCACTTTCCCTGTATTACTAACTCACTCAATCTTCTCCATGAAGTTGGGGGACACGACCCCTCCTGCTGTACAGATCAGGAGAGGTTAAGGAACTTTCCCAAGACAAGGACAACACAGTCCCGGCCTTCCCAGGGCTCCCAGGGCCCGTATCAAAGAGGAAGAAACAGGCTGGGAGAGGAGAAGCGATTGGCCATGGAGCCACACGGCAGGCAAGTGCGATCTCTGCTTGGGTGACGTCAGCGACAATGCTTGCAGCACCACTTTAGAAATCTGCCGAGCGTTGTCTACTGAATTTGAAGAAATGCCTCGTCTATGATCCAGAAATTCCACCTCTAGGAGTAAATCAACAAAGATACACAAAATATACGTGTGCATCAGGAGATATGCAAAAAATGTGCATAGCATCATTGTAATAACCTGAAACTGGAAACAATCTCATTGCACGTGAACTGGACAATGCGTACATAAAGGATGCTATATCCCACAGCGGGAAACCATCCACAGACAGGCGAACAGACAGGCCACAGAAACAGGCCACATGGACGCAACTAGTGAACAACAATGAACAAAGAAGGCAAACACCAAGGAGGACGTATCCTTGGGTTCTAGGTCTATAAAGTTCAAAAACAGGCAAAACTCACCTGCAGTGTCAGCAGGTAGGATACGGCTTCCTTTGTGGAGTTGTAACTGGGAGCCTTCACGACCGAGCTTTGTGTTGCTGAGAATACTCTGGAGGGGTGATTTCTCACTGATTTGTACATTTTCCTGAATAAATGTGCTTCAACAAAACACTTCTCTAAAAAAATAAAAAGGGAAAATTGCTGATGACACTGATACTCATTTGCTGGGGAGGACAAAAAGAGATCCAGATGGATGAGCCAGCAGGAGACATTTCCTGGAGAACACCTGAAGCGGGGCTGTAGGTGGAAAAGGAGTTATTTCCCAGGGAGTCAACCTGAGGCTCAGACAAACTTGGGCAAAAGGAGCCTAGGCTCCAGAAGGAAGAGAATCTTGTCCACAGAGTTCAGAAAAAAGGAAGCCAATTTTCTAAAAAGAAAACAGACCTTCTTTTATTTCAGATGCATTTTGCACAGTTCATAGCTGTGCACTTTGGGGAATTGATAAAGTACCACTTGTACCAGCTCTGGTGTATTCTCCTAATGCAGTCTATGAGTGCAGGAGCAAGTTTGTACATACGTCGTATTTTTTTTTTCAAATTTCCACATTTCCTTGCTTCTCTGTTTTGCTTCTCAAGAAACCTCTGCTCCCAGAACAAGCTGAGATAAGATAGACAGATAGGTAGAAGATACACCAATGGATGGATGAATAATTTAACAAACTGTATTAGAATTTATAAATTGGGTAATTTGGGGGCAGGAGGAAAGATTTCAGAGGACACAAAAATGGGACTAGAATTTAGGTGGGATGGAGGCACGGGGTCACAGGAGTCATCCCAGAATGGAGGGCAGCATCCTGTTCACCCAACTGGGGACCCCTGGGGGTGGGGTGGGGCGTGAATGCAGGATGGAGAGAGTTTGTCATGGCAGGAGGGGGACTGAAGGAGGGGCAGGGAGGTTACAGCCAGCAGATGCCCCGGTTAATAATTTTGAAGCAATTGGACTAGTGCCTGGCGTATAGTAAGCAAAATGCATTTGCATTTTTTCTCTCTCTCTGTCTTCATACAACTACCGGCAACCCCTGGGAACTTAGAAATGCAAATTTGAGGGCCCCACCCAGGCCTGCTGAGTCAGAGGCTCTGGAAGTGAGGCCCACTAATCCGGGTTTTAACAAGGTCTCCGATGATTCTGCTGCCCACTAGGAATCTGAAAATCACTGGCTTGGAGAATCTGAGGGGCTGGGAGGGAGGCTGATTTTCAAGGACTAATGTTTGAGTGCATCTCCGGGAGGGTGGGGAGCAGTTGGCAACCAGTGACTCTGGCCTGGGAGCAAACCTGAGGGCTGGGGTGGGTTCTCAGCCTGCCAGCCCCCTCGGGAGCAGAGGCCTGAACAAGTGATGCTGGCTATGAGGGTGGGGGCAGAGGGCACCCCATGCTACAGGGGAAAACTGAACCTGGGGGAGGAAAGCATTTGCCCAAGGCCAGGTTGACGAGAAGAATAAGGACCTCCAGAGATTCTCAGCTTCTCTGACACTGCACCCGGCACACTGAGTTTGAGGAAGTTTGCTAATTATGAGAAAGAAGAAAGCAGCCCCCGGCAGCCAAGAGTCAGCCTGACACAGCTGCGCCTTGGGGGTCTCCTGCGGGATCGAAACACAAAGCACTCACAATGGACAAAATGCTATGATTCTGATGACGTCACCTCTCCATGATCATGTCTGAACATGGACAAAAGCACAAAGCATTGTCCAAGCTACACAAAAGAGCAACATCTCTATCTTGACTAACATAAGTGACAGCTCCTGCTACACAAAGGAGTGTTAGTCTACCCTGCATTCTCCTCTCCTTCTAGAAAAGGTGCCCAATCATTGACTTCCCCCCATTTCCTGACAGCATTCAATCTGGAGCAAAGCCACTCTTCTTTAAACGCTCCCCCAAATCACCTAACACAAGCTCAAACCCTATAATAAGTCCTTTCTAATACCTCTTACCGAGGCGTCCCTGGGGGCTCCCACGGGGGGCATTCTCCCTCTTTGCAACAAGACAGTAAACCCAACTGTGACTCCTGGTGTCTCTGGTGACACTGACATGTCACAAAGTCAGTCTCAAACTCTTCCTGTCAACCTACTCTCCAGAAGCAGGGCACTGCCAGATTGCCCATCTCTTCAGCTACCATTCCTAGACATGATCCCTCTTCTTCATCTTTGCCAGATTAATAAGCAATATGTTAAATTTAATTTCCCCCCAAATTTAATGAATCTGGTTGCCTGTGTAATTTCCCGCTCCCCGGACTGTGTCCCTCTTCAGAAGGCCGTGCCACGGAGGAGATGAGCTCAGCCTGGTGTCTAACAGACCCGTGCATCCTACAGGGGCCACACTCAAAGGAACCAAGCCCAAGATTCTCACCTGTAAACCAAACAGTTTCCTTCACTCATAAGGGGAAATCACCAGCCTTCTATCTGAACCCCCATCAAGGCTTCATCCCAGGAAAATCCAGCACAAAACCCAAACCATGCCAGGGTCAATGTGCCCGGGCACCAGGGGAGCGACTTGAAGACTGGACTGTAGGGTCTGGGAGGGGCTGCTGGGGGATCCAGGAAGGAGATGATGGCGACTGGGTGGGGGAGCCAGCTGGAGAGATGGAAGCAAGCAGGCAGGCTCCCCTCGCTTGGGAGGGTGGAGATCCCATACTGGGAAGGAACAACGATGACTCCTGGTATCTGGATGGAGGTGCCTTTTCCTGAGATGGGGACTCGGCACCAAGCCTCACGATGTGGACTCTGCCTCAGCGAGAAACACCACCCTCCACCACGCGCTCACAGCCCTGTGGGGAGCGGGACCAAGGCTGTCTCGGGCACTGGGCTTTTCCCAGCTCTCAGGCCAGGCACGTAGTAGCTGCTCAATAAACAAAGGATTCATCAACCCTGGCAAGACGCACGGGGAGGGGCGGGGCTGCAGGGCAGAGGTGAAAGAGGGCGGGTCCCAGCGCCAGGAGGGTGGGTCTGGGTGGGCACGGCGTGGAGGATGGGACTTAAACCCCAGGCCTGGCGGGCAGAGGCTCATGCGCAGGGAGCAGAACAGGAGCGAGGTCACGAGTATCCCATGGGTGAGTCTGAAGGGGCCTGTGAGGGGCCGGGACCCTCGGACTAAGGTGGGAGCCCGGAGCACACAGTTGGGAGGGCCATTCTGGGCACAGAGACTGAATAGATCTATCTCGGCCTCGTGCGCTGCCGAGGGTGGAGGAATCCTGGTGTTTGAGGAGTGAAATTAAATCATGCCGTGCGAGCTTAGCAGAGGCCTTCGTACCCGCGGGCCCCTAAGAGTGTCGGCTGCACCCTGTGGGTGCGTGGGCGTGGGGGAGCAGGGTGAGGTCGGAGCAGCCCTCGCTGTGGCCCTGAAATAACGGGGCAGCCTCTGTCGCGCCCATTTCAAAGATGTGGACACTGAGGCCCAAACAGGGCCAGGGGCTCAGGGCCGGAAAGTGCGGAGCCAGGGTCTCCGGCCTCCCCGCCGGATCACAAGGGCCTTGCCCAGGGGTGTGTGGGGGCCTCCCTGGGCGGCGGAGGTTTGTCTGCAGGGCCCCTCTGACCTCGTTTTCCCGCGCCAGACCCCTCACCGTCCTCAGGCCCCCAGCGGAGGCTGCGGCAGGAACGCACCGTCTTCAGCAAGGAGCAGCAGCAGGAGC
>PVKY010002356.1:0-26152 GCA_004027775.1 Bradypus variegatus | reverse complement strand
ATACATGGAGAGGTTAAGTAATCTGCTCAAAGGCACACAGCAGCAAGGAAGTGGCATAGCCAGGATCTAACCCCAGGCTGCCTGATTCCAGGCCCATGCTCCCAACCACCATACTCCAGTGCACTGGGGGTTTCGGCCACCCATCCTGCCCCCCTCCTCCCCCTCCCCCTGAAAACTGTGCCTCTCTGCCTTGGTTTCCCTTCCTGCTAAGGTGGACATCTGGGATGCTGGGTCCTCCTCAGGGATGTCACGTAATGCGAACCCCTGAGCAAAAGCCCCTATTTGCTCAGCATTTCTCCAGCTAAGATTTAGGTTTCTCTGAGACAGAATGCTTCATTGTTATCTGGGATGAAAAAATTCAGGGTGGATACTCCACCAAAGCCAATATCCAGAGTTGATAGCATACGGCTATATATTTTGTAGAGATACAAATCCAATATTCAAACAAAAAATAATTCTGCAAGACTTTGGAACTCTATAAAAAATGAGCTGCAGAGGCAGACATAAATCATTGTGAAGGAAACTTTTTCTTACAATAGGAATAAAAATCCTAAGGAAAAAAAGTGGAGGAAATGACTCACTGATGCGCATGGAGGTGAGTGCAAGTGGGCCGCGGGCAGCCACATGGGGGGATTACAGAGGCGCCAGGCCCAGCTGGGAGGAAGAGGCTGGGAAGGTGCCCCCGGAGGACACCTGTGCCTCTGACTCCTTCCTGCTTTTTCTTCTTCCTGTGCCTCTGACTCCTTCCTGCTTTTTCTTCTTCCTGTGCCTCTGACTCCTTCCTGCTTTTTCTTCTTCCTGTGCCTCTGACTCCTTCCTGCTTTTTCTTCTTCCTGTGCCTCTGACTCCTTCCTGCTTTTTCTTCTTCCTGTGCCTCTGACTCCTTCCTGCTTTTTCTTCTTCCACTGTTCATGACTCAGAAAACACCTGGGGTAGGTGGTGGGAAGGGCCCGGGAACCGGGGAGGAGGCAATTCCGGGTCCAGGCCTCACGGCCAAGGGAGAGACAGGACGGCAGCGTGGCCTGGCTCCACCTCTTCCCGGCTGCGCGACCCGAGCTTCCGGCCTGTCCTCTTGTGGGCATTGGCGTGTTGGGTCCTCCTCTGGCACACGGGACATTTCTTGTGCACAAAGGGACCTCTCTGTGTAGTTTCCTTGTTCGTAAAATGGTGATAAGAGCACCTGCTGCATGGGGCGGTTATGAAGACAAACTGAAAATGTCTGTGCCAAAAGCCGAGCTCGGGAAACACTAAAAGCGATCGTTAACAACAGGGATGGTCAATCGAGGGGGCGGGGGATGGAGAAACCAACAAATCCCCTTATGTCCTGGATCATGATGCTCAGGGACCAGGGGGCCAATTCAGGTCCAGCCCTGAGGAATGGAGAACACACACCTGGACCCTCCCAATTCAAATGATGTCCCCAGAGCCTGAGCCAGCACCAGGGCCTGATGGTGGACTGAATGGGGGTGCAGGCCCCAGCCACACCCTATCTGCCCAGTGACCCCTCTTGGCAGGGCAGGGGCTGCAGACCTAGGAGTTCAGGAAGAGGCAACCTGATGGGGTAGCGGCAGGTAGGACCGGAGCAAAGGCCTCCTGAGCTCTTTGGATCTTACTGCAGGTTGGATCACCCCTGAAACCATGCCCGTATCTACGAAGACAACTCCTTCAGGCTACCGTGTCTGTGTGAAAAACCAAGAGAGAGGATGTGTGTGTGGTGTCCTTGAGAGGTGATGGAGTCTTCGTCCTAACATCCTCATTTACAAATGCACTTCATCCTTTCCCCATGTGGACTTGTAGCTTTCAAGACTGTAACTTTAGGTCATTAATGAACCTGAGCGTCTCCAATTGGCATGAGTTGGCCGGATCAGCTCCCCACCGCCACACAGGCTACTGTGTCATTCTGCAGGGGACTCTCGGACAGGGCCGGGCCTGGGGCTCCATGGCCTGTCACGGGCCAGCATCCATGAGGCAGCCTCCCCCACTGCTCCCAACCTACCCGACTCAATCACAGAGGCTCTGCCAGCGAATTCCTGGTGACAATGAGCCTCTCAGTGTGCTTTAAATCGGAATGACCCAGCACCCTTCCTAAAGCAGTGCGGTCTGACCATTCTCAAGTACAGTGCCTCCTATCAATAAAGATATAAATGGTGCTAATGTGGACGACTGGCCCATTCTTGTGCACAAAAGGACCTCGCTGTGTAGACCTGTTGTGAATTGTGCATTTCAGTAGCTTAATTGTCAGCCCAGAGCCTGAAAGCGAATCAGAGAAGACTGTCCTTCTCGAAGGCACTGGCAGCATTCGGGGGACAGCACACAAAAGGGGAGCCACCCAGAGGGGACACATCATTTCAGGCAGCAGGGTTGGGGGTGGGTGGCCAGGAGAGGGACGGGGCCTGGGAAGGCAGAATGCCGCAGCACTCCAGAGGTGGCAGGGAGGAAACTTGAGGGCTCTTCCCCCCAAAAAGTCACCAGAGGGCCTCTTGGCTGAGAGACACTGCTCATCTCCACGACAACAGCACAATGGGGGCTTTACTGCTGTTTCCCCTTCGGGATTAGTTCTCCTTCCCACCTGAGGTTGAGGGAGGATGGGAAAACCTATCACTATCCAACGAAGGGCTCTGTTACCTGTGGAAGGTAGAAGGTGGAGAAAGCAGAAAGCACGCCGGCCAGCCCTGCAGGGTGAGACTCAGCATCCCCTTGTCCCACCGTGCACTATAGCATAGGGGACTCCACGTGGTGGCTGACGTGGCCCAGGTGCAGATGGCTGCACAGCCTCGGGAGCCCTGCCTGGCCCAGCCAGCCCGGAGCATCGGCGTGGGGGCACCAGGAGAGGGACAGCCCCAGAGAGATGGAATGAGGGAAAGCGGCTGAAGGTGGCCCATGTGGGATCTGCAGTGCCCTAATGACAAGGTCCCCCTCTGCCCTGATGGTAGAATCTGCAAGTCTCGGCAGGGCAGGCCAGGCCCAGGAACTCTGCCATCCCACCTCCATTTCCAACCAACACTAAAATACTTGACGAACTTGCAGGTTCTTGAGGAAGGCCTGCCTTGTCACCTCCCTCAGGCCTCTGCAAATGTACACACAGGAGGGCCTCAGCCTCTAACACCTTCCTCCCTCCTCCTTCACCATGATCAATCTCCAGAAGGGTCTCCAACCCGCCCCGCGTGGATGAGGCCCTCGGCACCCAGGATCAACTGAAGGAATCAACCTCCCTTCGGCTCTGGTGCCCCTCATCTCCGTACATTTGCTGGAATTCCCTGGGGGATCTCCCAGGAAGAACAGGGGGATGGCTTTGAAGGTCTGGCTCAGCTACTTAAGGCTATCCGACAAGTCCTGCCTGGGAGCAGCAGCAGCCCAGGAAGGCAGCTCCCTGAGGGCAGCTCAGGAACAGCTCAAAACAAAACGGAGATAGCTGCATTTCGAAAGCTGTCAAGGCAGGTGGGCTCAGCTGCAGAGTGGGGGGATGGGAGGGACGAAAGCACGGGGGTTCCTGGCAACCTTGCCCCCTCCTGCACTACCAACACGCACCATCTGGGTCTCCAAATTCCCATTCCTGGATATACAAAGGGGGGTGAAGGAAAGTGTTTTTCAAAAGCACCACCAAAGGACTGGGAGGCTGCTGAGAATGCAGGTAAGGGCAAGCAGCTCCGCTGGGGGAGGCAGGGTGGAGGCGGCTGCAGGAAGGGGCAGGGCTCACCAGGGCAGCGATGCTGTGTGTGGGCACTGGGGCAAGGGCCCCCGAGAAGCCGGCAGACCATGATGCAGGCCCAGCCCTTCTACGCTTGGGGGAAAGAAACCTGCCTGGAGCAACCTGTCAACAGCACTTAAAAATTATGTCTCAAAGCAGCGATACTGGAACTCTAGAACATCGTTGGTGGGAACGTAACGGTGCGGCCACTGTGGTAAGCAAGGTGATGGTTCACCAGAAAGTTAAATATTGAATACTGTCTATTCACTCCTAGGTATATATTCAAAGAAACTGAAAAGGGGTCACAAAGAGATATAAGTACACCAATGTTTACAGCAGCATTGTTCATAACTGCCAAAAGCTGGAAACAACCCAAGTGTCCATCAACAGATGATGGATAAATAAAATGTGCTAATATATAATGAAATATGATTTGGCCATAAGAAAAAATTAAGTTATGAGACATACTGCAACATGGAAGAACCTTGAAAACACTATGCTCAGTGAAATAAAGCAAGACATATAAGGACAAAAATTGTGTAATATTTTTAAGGGAAAACATGAGAGCAAATTCATACAGAAAGCAGGTTAGAGGTTGGGGATGGAGCAGAAGGGTATATACATGTGTGTTTAAAAAAAAAAAAGATGCCTCAGGCAGCCTCAGGTGGGAGTGTGTGATGCAAAGAGGCTGTGCAAAGGCCCTGCCTGGGAGCGCAGGAGAAAGCAAGGACGACTATAGTTCCTGCCTGCAGGAGAGAGTTGGGGGGTGAGGTTGGGAACCCAATGAGCACCTGAGTAGAGCCAGAGCAGATGAAGTAAGCGCTCCCAAGAGCAGAAGTGTAGGAGAAGGTGTGAGACCTTGGGACTGAGGGGTCTGGCCAAAGACATCAGAGGAAGCTTGTGGAGCAACCATGAACCAGACCTTGAAGGAGAAATAGATCAGCGAGAGCAGGGAGGAAGGCAGAGGAGGGGCTGGGCCACAGCCCCCAGGCTGCAGGGCTGTGGGGGTCCCAGTGAGCAGCCCAGGGTGGCAGGAGGAGATGAGATGAAAACGTAGGTTTGAGAAGATGATGGAGACTGTGGCTTCTTTTTTCATCCCCACCAAGAAGCCCTTCCGAGTTTTCAGTGGCACGAATTCTGTGAACTGGCCTATGTTTCAGCAACTGGGGGAAGGATGACTAGGGAGAAAAACAATCTGAGGACGCAAAGAACAACTCAGGGCACTTCTAAACACCCTGGGCATGAGATGGTCCAGACCTGAATGAGGTCAATGTCAGTGTCACTAGAGAAGCAGGGCACTGCAGAGGGACCACGGGGGTGGATGCAGGACTGGGGACCAAGCTGGACACTCAATTTGTGGGAGGAGGAACAGCTGAGGAGGACACTGAGATTTGCACCCCAACTTCTAAAGAAAAGGAGGTACCTGGAACAGAGGTAGGCAATGTGGTGCACTGAATGGGGACTGGCTCAGTTTCACCCATGCAGAAGGAAATGTCCAGCAGAAGCTGGAAAGCAAGATCTGGAAAAGGCGCTGCTGGAGACACAGGCCTAGGGCTCACTGGCACAGTGGACAGAGAAGTGACGAGACTCAAAAAAGCAGAAAACGGGAATAGGCCAGAGATGCTAAAGCCCAACATCATGCTCAGGAGGGCCTGATGCATACTATGTGCTCAACATGTATTTATTGAATGAGTGAGTGAATTAATGAATACAAGCTAAGGTGGTACACACCCCAGGCAAAACTCCGATTACATCCTAACACTCCTCTGTTGATATAACCAGTGCAGAGGGTCCCCCAAACCCAGTTGGGCTGCATCAGAAGCACCTTGAGGACTTAAAAAGATCACCCAAGTCCAGGGTTCACCCCCAGAGACTCTGACTTAATCTGGGGTGGGACCCTGGCATGAGCACGTTTTAAAAGCCCCCAAATAATTCTGTGAAGACCAAATGAGGGGTGGGGCCCAGGAATTTGTTTTACGGTATTTGAAGAACGCTTTCCTGTGTGATTCTGGGGGATGGCCGTTTGGAGGGTCTCGAGTCTAGGAGAAATGGTGGGGTACAGGTGTAAGCTTCCTAAGGACAGTGACCTGCCGCAGCCATCTTCACACCCCTGGAGCTCAGCGTCCATCTCTCCCACACCGTCTGAGCCTCCTGTGAATTCTGGGCAGTACGAGGCTGCCCAGGGTAGGGAGGTAGAGGGAGGTCACTGATGGAAAAAGCTCACCTTTTCTACCCTTTCTCTCCTTACATACCACTTTTTAAAGTCTTGGGATGGTGGGGGCACGGGAACAGAAGAAACCAAGCCCCCCCAGGAATACATCCGAGTACTCTCTACTCTTGAGTCCCTGAGGCTCTGAAAGCCTCCTGGTCAATTCAAAGTCAGAGGACCGTCTACTTTTATAGGGAAAGATTTAGCTGGTTTGAGTAAGAGGACTGTGTCTTGGGGTGAATGAATTGTTGCAACTTCTTAATCAGTATCATCTTGACTGAGGTTATTGGTAGTTATTTTTTAAGTGCACCTGAGTTTTTTTTGTTTTTGTTTTTTTTTTTAAGTGCACTTTCAGACTCAGGGGTCCAAAGGTAAATCAGATGGGGATGAATCTGACCAGGTGCAACATAGGGTGATGTGACAAAGAGAAGATGAAACAGTGGTGGAAGGACCCTCTTGAAGGGCAGTTCAATGCAGAGGGTCCCGACCCAGGGCAACCAGCCTGCATCAGAAGCAGCTCGGGACTTTAAAAATCATCAGAGTCCAGGGCTTTTGTCCCCCAAACCCTGAACCCCAAAGCCAGAATTCTCTTTGAATTCACCTCAGATGTGCACTCAAAGTCAAACAAATAAGCCAAGATCTGGAGAAGTTCTGGGTCAACCAGGACCGTCCAGATGGAGACTGGGTCTCAGAGCAGCAACGATGTCACACGCTGTGCCCCGATCAGGAAGCTCTGCTCTACTTCAAAATGCAGAAACAAAACCCAACGGGAACAATCGTGATTTGTAATGCAGCATCACGCTGGGAGACGGCGGCACGCAGCACTGGCCTCTCTCCAATTTCTGAGGGGTGCACTGTCCACAGCTCATGAGGCCCACAAAGAGGACTCCATGGTGAACCTACCTCGCCCCCTGCTTCTCCAAGGCTATGCCAACCAATGTGTGGGGCTTTTTACATTTAAATTCTAATTAACTTAAATTTAAAGATTTAGTTCTTCAATTGTACTAGCCATGTTTCAAGTGCTCAGTAGCCCCGTGTGGCTAGTGTATCTATCGGACAGTGCAGACAGAACACTTCCATCATCTCAGAAAGTTCCACTGGACGGCACTGCACTAATGAATAGGCCCTATAAGGAAGCCAGTCAGCCACTTCTAAATTGAGAAAAATAAAGTATGTTTGGTCATCAGGGCCCCCAGAGTGACATCCCTCGGCTATTACAAAAGGGAAAAAAAAAGAAGAAGAAAAAACCCAGGAATTTGGCTGACTTCCCTGCACTCATTACTACCACCAAAGAAACAGTGGCAATTTCATTTCCATAAATGTTCATCCCGTGCTTTTATATCTTCTTAAACTGTGGATTTAAATCCTTGCCTTAAAGAGGTGTCTGTCTGTCTTTTTGCTTTAATCCAGCAGCCCAGTTCTGCAGACACCAGGCTAAGGTCTCCTGAGGGCAGCGTGGAGGCTTGCAGCTAGAGCTTCAAGTAAGCTTAAAACTCATGTCCCCCAAGTCGCTTTATTAGAAGGGCTTGACAATGTGATCGCTTTATTAGAAGGGCCTGACAATGTGATCGCTTTATTAGAAAGGCCTGACAATGTGAGTCTGCAGTGGGTTTCATATTTATAAGTCTAGCTTGAACACTAATCTTTTATTTTTAATGATAAGAGAGGAAAACAATTTTCAGGAAATATCAAAAGAACACACTGACAAAAAGTTGATTATGAAGAGGGTGTGGCCACCTTGCTGGAGAACACAGGCCATTGATGCTGAATTTTCAAACCCTGGGGGAGAGAATTCCTCAACTGGGCTCAGCTTGGCTGTGCCAGAACTCAGTCAGTTAGATGTTGGGTCTGCGTGTCCACACACATCTGTGTAATCAAAGCACAGTCTCAAGAGGTCCAAGTCGCAGCATTATGAAGGAAGAAATCTAACCTGAAGGTGCTATCAAATGTTTTAACTTCGTTTTTTGATTTTTAAAAAAGAGAGTCTCCTTTACTTAAGCTACCTCTCAGCCCCCATCCAGCCCACCACACACAAGAGCGTGCACAAACACACATATGTAACAAAAACAAAAACACCAAGCATTTCTTTTTCACTGACTTCCTGTATGACTACGGTAGATCTGCTTATCAATAAGAAAACAACTTCTGCTACAGCATGTACCCCAAACCAAAATTTAGCAGGGGAAACAGCCAAGACTATTTTTTTTAATGTTGTAAGACATTTGGTTTTGTCTTTTTCTCACTATGGAATGACTGAAGCTCACTGAAATGGTGTGTACATTTAACTATAAATAAGGTCACGAGCAGGACAGATGCAGACAGGCAGTCACCCAGCTCACTCGGACCTCCACATTATTTCCCTCTTACATGGAGGATACAGGTTCTTAAGAGGCTCCTGGGAGTGCACGGAAGGTTTCTTCTGCATTAGTTCCCCTTAGTGAAACAAATTTACACAAAGCTTGGCAGTTACATGCCTTAAGCAAACTGTCTGTTGATCTCCCCCTAGCATGAGCAATTAAACCTGAAAATAAACTATTTATTAAATGTAAAGTTAGATTTATTAAAATTAATATATACCAAAGTACTACTTCACTGATAATTGAATTCATATACTGTTAATTTGTCTTTGCATGGCCTGAATGTGTTCCTTATTAAAGTGGAAAAAAACCCACAAATTTTAAAAAAGCATATTATCCTTAATCCATTTCATCAATCTAGTTATTATTTAAATCAGTTGAAAGAAAAAGTAGCCCCACTGCAGTTCTTCCACTAAATGGGTATAACTTTAAATACACTGCATCTAAAGAAAAAGATCTATGATAACTCGCTGGTTTCCGAGAAAGCAGCAATTTCAAGAAAACAAAAATACAGGGCTTCCAGTTATTTCCTAATATCCCACTGGCATATATAAAAATCAAACCCTAGACACTCATCATGTCCACTTCCGTGAAGCAGCTGCAAACCTCAAACTGGTTTTTCAAAATTTATGTTCAATGAAGACTTTTAAAAACATAATTTAAAAGCTTTACCAGGAACTTCATGAGTATACTGATGTTCCTGGTTCTAGTGACAAGAGCTATAGGAGATATGTACTTAAACTTGCTCTATTTGCCAGTAAATATTTTTCCTGGAAGAGGTTAACAAAAAAATCTACAAAAACTGGGTATTTATGTTACCAAACTAGGTATTACATTAACAAAATATAAACTTTAATATCTTTTAATCAGAAAATAGTTCATGTAATTTCTACTTAGTTTGTATTAATTAACCTTTTCCTCTTCACTTTATTAAAATAAATTATAAAACTATCCAAAATTTAAGACCATAGCAAGGCCTCTAAGTCCAAATTTCAGACTCAAATTTCTTCTGAGAATTTTTCTCTTCATAATTTTGTCTTGGGATTTAACATTGCCCTTTTATTGGTCATATCCACTAAAACCCAGTTTTAACACTTGCAAATATACACTTCTCTGAAGGTTAAAATTAATGAAATTCATTCAAATAACTTCTTCTTGATTTTAAAGTTCTAGTATAACCTAGCTCTTGCTAAAATCTCAATGGCATAATTCCCCAATTTTAGACTATCTAATTTGATTGTTTCTCTTTGGGCAATAAGCCACACACTATAAAGTTTCTAAAGTATGCATATATAAAAGAATATACAAAATTTTGCTTATAAAACATCTTATTAAAATATGTAGCTCTACTACAATCATATACCTTTGAACCTCTGCAACTGTCTAGTTCTCACATAATCCCATTTCTTCAGCTAACTTTGCATTTTCTCTGTTAATCAGAAATCTTTTAAAACAAACCAGAAGCATTTCTGTGCTGAAGATGAAAACAGGCAAAAGGTCACAAAACCCTATGGAAAAGAGCAGACATGGTAATGGCCTGATGCCATGCTCTCTATATCTTAACAGCCTCACTTGTTCTGTTTCACACATTCTTTGTGATAAACAGATTCTTCTGGTTATCAGATATGACGTGAGGCTAAAATGGCGAAACTTCTACCAAAATACACTTGAAAATCTTGAATACTGCCTAGGAACTGGAAGAAACATTCGTCCATTGTGTGATTTTTTTTTTCCTATAAAAAAGCAAATTAAAAGCTGATTATTAGCAAAGAGCCCATTGGTGTCATTCACTGACAGGAGACAAAGAATTACAAACGGAAGTTGGGCCGCGTTCCACCCAGTAGACTAGGAAAAGCATAATGTACCCCACGCTGTCCTGGGGTGAGGCAGAATCGCAGCTGTGGCCAGATTCCACACAGAAAACTAACAGTAAAGGAGTCGGCTATTAAGTCAGCTACATAAAGTAACCCAAAAATCACATTCTCAGGGATACCTACCATCATAGTCACAACCCTACCAGGAAAATTGCTTTTAAAGAATTACATATAAAATTTTAAAAGTCAGATTCCTTTACAGTTCATTCACTGTAAAATTAAAAAGAAAAAAGATTTAGCTTTCCTAACGCATGAGTACTCCTCTGCTCAGTTATTCTTAAAAATAAATTATGTAGAGTAGGCTTTTCTCTAAATATACTGTGCTCTCCCATATACACATTGAAAATGATATTTGCATACACCGAGTGTATGCACTGATACACACATGGTAAAAGCTTAAAAAATATGGACTGCATAAATCAGAGGCTCATTTTAAATAGACACCAACTTAAACAGATTTGTTTGCAATTTATGAGTTCCTCAGGTAGAAAAGATCTTTCTTGCTGGCTATGGTTCTAGAAGATACTTCTACTCTATAAGGTATGAAAAAATGCATCTCCACATAAACAAAGAAAGAAAGGTTTCAGGATCTTGATATTCTAAACCTTGCCTTTGCTATTAAACATCCACGGATGAACGTGATGGAGACCAGAAAAATCAGTCTGTCATGCTACAGTAAACATGATATTTTGTGTGCTGCCCAAGACAATTTTTTTCCTCATGAAAGTAAGTTGCCTGCCATTTATTATGAGATTTTCCCCCGAATGACACCCCATTATGTACATTCAGTCAAGCTCAAATGAGATTTCAAGTGATCAATATGCTATTTGTGCTGAAAGACTATTAGCAGCTCAAGCGATAAACTCTGCCGAGTAACAAAAATGCAGTGATATTTAGTGAACTGAATTACATGGAAATCTGTGTTTGTGGAGTGGGGGGCAGTCAGGAAGGCAGAAAAGCAAGGGGCAAGACAGGGTAGAGGAGACATTTTTCCTAATAAAAACTAGCTTCCTTGAAGCCTGACCACTGATGAAATGCATTCAATGCCAAAGAATTTTTCAAAAATACTTAAAATTCCATACTGAGATCACTAAAGCAGCAGGGAAGGGTCTAAATCAGCACTGCGTCCCTTCCATAGAACCGACAGTTTCCGCCTTAAAGAGCCATATTTGGAAGTACTTAATCTTCATAAAATGGAGAAGGCGGACCCATCCCCAGGAAATGTGTAACATCTCATATCATCCAACATCTTTGTTTGACACTACAGTGGCCTCCTGTATACTTTAACACCTCCCATTTTATAACTGAAATTTACCAGATCCTAATAGAGCATGACCTACATCAGCTGGGCTAAAGAAGCATTTTGGTCAAGATATATGGTAGGAAAGGTAGTTCCATGGCAGCTACAGGACTTCATCTGGCACCGAGCAGCTCTGTTCCTGAAGTTGAATATCTACATATTGGAATCCATCTGCTTGAACCAGGAGAAGATGAGGACAGTCAGAGCTCCCCAGGAGGAAGCGTCCATTTGGCATTACCCAGACACTAAAGGCCCATGTTCTATTACCATGAAAAACAACAGGGGTGGAGTGGTTAGAGAAGAACACTAAGCGATGGCTGTGATGGCAGTTATTTAAAGTTATACTGCTGTGTGCTGAACACACACTGGTCCAGGTAAGGCACTCTTTCCCTCCCAGGAGGTGATACCATCTCCTTTTAGATGCTTATGGACGAGGCTAGAGTTGGGAAGAAGGAAAGAAAATGGAAAGTACTGTTCTACATAGAGCTCCAGAATTATGGATGTTTGATTATTTAGTTTGCTGAACTTACATTTTTGAGACACTCACAAGCAGAAGAACAGAGTCACCATCCATTGTATCAAAGGAACATCTGTAAAACCAAAATATTTAGGTTATTAGTAGTCTGGATGGTCTCCAAATTCCACGAGTAGCAAAGAAGATTTACAGTAATTTAACCAAAAAAGATGCAGCCTGAGTTACATCTGGCCCAGAGCTATTTCTAACAACAGTTTTAGTTCTAAAACTAGAGATTGACTACTTTTAAATAGGCAACCTAAAAGAAGACACTCCAAAAAAGGTAATTTACTTCATTATAAGAATAATTCTATTTGTCCACTGCCCCTTTTTAATGGTCTTAAGTACTAAGATATTCAAGCACAGAAGAATCAGAACCCAACATCCGCCAGGAAAGAAACAATTAAAAACCATCCCTCAAGAATCCCCAAAATAAAAAATATGATCTTAAATAGCAATTTTGTTTATAAAGGGTGCATGTGTATGTGGCAGAATGCACACACCACAGCACATTCTTTAATTCTGCAGATGCATATGCAAATATTTGATGTCGTATAATTTTAAATGGGCAGCAATTTCCAAAGCCTTTTTAAAGGCTACTCTACTGCCCCAACCCAACACGCAAGCACTCAAAAAAGTATGAATACGTTAACTACTTAAAGCCCGATTCCTTGTAATATATGGATTAGCAGAATGTGTTTTCCTCCATTTCCTTGCAAAACACGCATATCCTAATATCCTCAAATGGAAAAGGTAGATTCTTAGCGGCCAATTCTGAAAAAAGTCAGACATCAGGTACCCTTCCCTGTTCTGCAAGGCTCTCCGATAGTCGGAAAAAGGCTGAGGTAAAAAATGAGATTTGCTGGTGGGCTAAGGCAGTCCAGGTGTTGATTCAGCCAGCACATTCACTTCGCCAGAAGGTGGATATTCTGGAATGCTCCTCACCCAATGTTGTGTGCATATTTACTGTTAGAACTTAAGGAATTACTGTTCTGGAACCTTCTCACACAGTATTACCATGCAAACAGGCAGAGCTAAGTTTCACGAAATAACCTCTGCACATCTTGGGGAACGAACCTCTTTGAAAGCAGGCTGCCAGGGCACCAGCGTTGGAGCAACGCACCAGGAATGTCTAATCAATTTGATTCTTGAAGCCGATTCGGAAATCTACTTTGATTTTGGAATGACTCACAATCATAGGCAATTTACCTGACTGTGTGTATCTGGTGAAATCTCCAAGTTTTCTAGGTGCAAAGATTTGTAAGTGTGGTTTATGGATTTTAAAGAGGAAAAAGATAACATAAGAAAGAAGGAAAAAAGCAGATGGTGGTTTCAGCAGCTTTGAAGTTATCTTGGTTCAGAACAGAACACACAATTTTCACCTGGAGTATCACTTCAAACTGTTGAGACACTGCTAACAGGTCCACCCCATCCAGATTTAGAAATGCATTAATTCACTCTAGCCATCAGGGGAAGAGCCTCATTTTGTCTTGTTTAAATGATTTATTTGCCTTACAAAAAGGATTGGTAACATCAAGTGGGCCACCTTTTTTGTTGTTGTTTAAAAAAAAAAGGCAAAGAAAAATGTCTTCATATTTCTATTCCTTGTGGTCAGGCCCGTTGTCTGCAGCAGACACTGCGGGTAAGCATGGGCATGATGATAAAGAACTGTGAATTTATTATGCTCCTTTCTTCAGAGCAGCTCAAAACGTTTTCTTTCCCATAGATTTTTAAATAAGATTTGAAATCTTCTCGGCTTGTTGCAGAAATGGCCTTCCTCTAATCTGACGTGACGTGACTGGGCTTGGTTTGAAGGACCAAGCAGTAAAAGGTAAGCTCATTCATCTGTTTCCTGCTCCAGTTATGCTTCTCTGTTCTAAAAGAAATGCCAGGTGCTTGTCTGCCCCACATGCTTGTTTTTTCTATGCCCTGCCTGAAAATCAGCCGTCTCCAAAAAACTTACTTTAATAAAGAGATTTTATTAAGGATAACAGAGCAAAAATGACTCTCTTTTGGTTTCACTATATGCCTTGATATTTGTCCTTCCAATAATGATTATAGCCCCAGGATCTTAAAACTTGGAAGCAGCTATCACTTCATAACAAAATAAACCTCCCAAAGTTAAACAGACATTTTAACAAGCTGAAAGGTGAATCTGAATAGCACTGTGCTTAAGATCTACCGGTGAATTAAAGCCTACCCCCGCAAAATGTCAGTATTATTTAAATAAACATAACACCCAAGCCTAGAAACTGCCTCTCCCTGCACCACTGCAATTGTCGAATTCCTTTCCTAGTCTTTCTGCAGATGCTCAGAAACAGGGTGGGGCTCCCTGGCCTTGCAGGCAATGTTGAAGGAGTCTGTGCTGCAAAGAAAACTCAATCAATCGTTCATATTCCAGTTTGTTTCCTTCCCAAATTCCTTTGAAATAACCATGTTGTTAAGAGTGCCACTGTTTGTACTGTTACAATGTAGGTTAAAATCTTTACGTCAAACCAAATGTACTGTGCAAAAGCATGGATGTCAGGTACTGAAATGAAGGTGACAATTCTAGGAATCGAGGAAAACCTCCCTGAAGAAGAGATGTGAGGAGACTGACTTCTCTGTTGAAGCTCTTTTTCTCTTTTTCCACAGGTAACAGTTTTTTAGGTCTACAAGAAAAGCCAACCCTGCTAAGCCATGTTGGTTCCCTTATGAGTCAGCAGGCCACTTCGTAGTGCAGTCCAGAGTAAACGACCAAGAGCTGTCTTTGGACACACCCATTCTACTAATTCTGATTCTTTATTTTTTTTAATCATTAAAAAAAAAAAAATCATTCTGCCCTGCAGAGCTTGCATCAAAAAAACTGCATCCTTCTGCCTCCACCAAAGACTCAGGCTTCAATGTAAAAGCACTACCCTTCAGCTCTTTTACTGAGTGCAATTGAATTAAGGCTTATTCCTTCCTCAATGGACAACTCCTGTTTCTTTTTCTCTCCAGTCTGCATGTCATCAGCTTGACATTCCCTTCAGTGGCATATGACAAATCAAATTGGTCATCATTGCACTCATCAAAGGAGGATGTTTTCTATTTCCTATGCCTGCTTTCTCCACTCCTTTTACAATCATGGACACACCAAAGAAACATGTTTTGGGTTTGTTTTTGTTTTTTGTTTTCTTTTTTGGAGAGGAGAGGAAGAGTGGTGAGGGTGGTAAGAGAGAATCAATGGATCTAACTTGCCATAAAGAAGAAAAGCAACACATAGCCATAAAGGAAAAGGCACAGTCTCAAATATTAAAAATCTGGTTCCTACACCATAAATTTAAAGCATTCATCCAAAAATGCAGGTGTTATTAGCTTTGAAAAACTTCACCCCCCAAAAAAATTATTTTCCATGTCTTTTTGCATGATTCAGCACTTTAAAAAAAAAAATTTCTGCCGAGAAGTTAACAGGTAAAAGAAATATTATCTGGGTGCCTTGAAACACCACACATTCTTTGTTGAACCACCTGCATTCCTACTTCAACAAGGGCATATGAGAAATATGGGGTCTCTGGATTGCTGTTGTAATATCCAGTGACCACTTCAGAGACCGCAATTTCTCTCTCCAGCTTCTAAGTGGCTTTTGGGAACGAATAACCCGCCGCAGAGGCTTCGCCCCACCTTGGGTTGTTCCTTGCCCGTCAGCCACACACACATAGGCACACTCGAGTTCAACTATCTCGTTCCCACCAGCTGCAGCTATACGTTCCCACCTGGTGGGTCTTTTCAATCTCTGTCAAGTATCTCAACACAACCATTTCCCTAAGCCCTTCCCCCAAGTCAAGGATTTCGCCCGAGTCCCCGACCTTCCGAAGCGGCAGGGAGAGGCGGAGCAGGCAAGGAACCTCAAGCTCGGTCTGCAAACTTAACCTGCGCATGGCGCGGACCGGCGTCCGTGCCCCGGGACCCCGCACTGTCCCCGCAGCATCCCACGCCCGCGTTGCACACTCACCTGTGGGTAGGCGAGCCGCGCGCCTCCGCGGCCCGGCTTCCCGTCGCAACCTCCGCGGGCGAGCCTCCGCGCTGGGTGCCGAGAGCGAACTCAGGGCTGGCCAGGCCGGCGGGCCAGTGCGGGGCAGGACGACCGGACGCCAGGAGCCGGCAGGACAAGCGCGCCCAGGCGGGTCCGCGCCGAGCCCAAGCGAGCGGGCGAGCGGGCGAGCGGGGCGGGAGGGGCCATTTGTAAGCGAGCAGACGCTACCACCGCCCCTTACACGCGGGGGGCGGGGGCGGGCGGTCAGGTGATGGCGGCCCACCCTGCGCCGCCGAGCCGGGTGGTTTCTGCCCGGGAGGAGCCCCCTGGCGCGCTCTGATTGGAACTCCCGCCGCAGTGGCGGGGGAGGGGGGCACGTGACCGCCCGCCCCCACGGCCCGGCGCGCCCCACCCCCGCTGGGCACCCCATCTTCCTCCTGGAAAATCCGGGGGACTCAGAGAAGGAGGGGAGCACGCAGGGTGTAGAGGAGCCTACTAGTCCCTTTAGCTGCAGCTCGGGGTGCTCCGAGCCACTGAGCCCGGGGAGGCAAGGGTTCCCACGCGGCCAGCCGGCCTCCGCTGTCCTCTGTCCTTCCCCTTGGCCGCAGTACCCTACCCCCACACCTCCGGGCACAGACATCTCTCAGGATAGACCACCGCCACTCCGTAGATGCCTACGCCACTTAGGAGTGTTTGTATTTTTCCCCCTGCACACCGGCACATTATATCAGAAGAAACCCACCGCGGTGTATTGCAGACACCGCCCAGTTCCGAGGCTCGGGAGATTCGGACCACGCCCCAGGATGCCTGACGGCTCCTGGGTCAGGATGCCGGGGAAGGGGCGGTGCTGCGGCAGCCGCAGTCTCGGATCCTGCTAAGGAAACGGAGTGGGGGCGGGGAGGAGGGCGAGCCTCTGGGTGCGAATCCAGTTCGCAGCCTCTGGGAGTCCCTTGCTAATAAAGGTCAAATTAGAACATCTAAGCTACTGGTTCCCGCAGGGATGCGCCGCTTGGTCGCAGGAAGCCCGGCTATTAATCACCCATAACAAGCATTGCTTTTCTTAGCAGGGATGATGGGGCTGTGCAAGAGCCCCCTGGGGTTGCACGCTTTTCTAAGCCCCAGTGTTCCCCATGTTCCCCCAAAACGAGTGGGTTCTGCAGCTTCTTTCCCTCACCGCCTTTGGCCCTGTCTCCGGGCTTCACCGCCCTAGAAGACAAGAATCTAGAGAAAATGCGGTGTCATGTCAGCCGCTGTGCCCGCGGACGCGTCCCTGCAAAACTCAGCAATACGTGGGGACCGCGGGTCTGGGAGTCTGCTCTCCACTAGGGTAGTTATGTGGATATACTTATGTGATTATGTATTATAACCAAATTGGAGGGACAAGTCTTTCTCTACACTGGTTTCTTTCAAACTTCAGCCCAAGGGAGACTTGTACTTGCTTTGGGCGGAGACGCGGTTTCCAGGGAAGGCCGCCGCCGCCGTTAGCTGAGCCCGGGCACCGCGGGGAGGGTGTGTGCAAAGGCCCTTGTTCCTCGTGTGTCCAGCCTCCGTCCCCCCTTCCCCGTCGCCACCACCACTTAGGTCAGTCAGTCGTCTCCCCCGAAGGCCTTTCCAAACGCAGTGTAACTCAGGTAGTGTTGAGGTCTGGGAACACTGACCTATTCGTACCTAGGAATCGCGGGGCATGGGACAAGTGACAAGCAGGTTTACCCCAAAAGGGGATTTAGAAAGGTTTTGGTAAAAACTTAAGATAGGTAATCTTTGAGGAAGCGGAGAATCTTAACAATTTTAAATGGGGGGGGAAGGTGAGAAAGAGAAACATCTGATCTATAAAGAAATGGCTCCATTAATAAGGCGCATCTTATTCTTCAAGTGTACGCCTCGCTTCCGTTGCGTCCCCCTCCCCATTTCTCCAAACCACAAAGGCTGGAGAAATCGCAACAATAAATTAAAAGTCCGTCAGGGGGACGGGGCTTGATAAAACAGGAAAAAAACACACACCTTTTCAATAAGAAAGATTGGGTAAGTTTTCCATTTCCAGGTGTTGATCTTGATGACACCGCCGCCTTACAAATAGGAGGTTGATTGTGACAAGCGAATCTCAGTGCACAGGACTCATACGGAATTTTCACAATTAAAAATAAAGACTCTCCCCCACCCCCACCCCACAGACAGCTACTCCCTCAGGACTGGGGAGTGGGGAAAGCGGGAGGCTGCAGGAAGGGGGTTGGGGTGGGGTGCGGAAGCCCAGCTACTTGTTGCGACCCTGCCAGGGGAGGTAATATTCAGGCTGATTTGTTAGGGATTTAGAGTTAAAATGCCTTCTTACTGTTTCAGACGCCCCAGAAGTCGAGGTAAGCGGCAAGCACAGACTCTGCGCCTCTAGAGTAAGTTGTGTGTGTGTGTGTGTGTGTGTGTGTGTGTGTGTGTTTAAACCTAAACTAGGGACCTTCTTTGCTTGACATGCTTTGTCCTGCATGTCTGGGAATTATTCTGTGCAGCTAAGTGCTTGCCGCGCGCGCGTGCAAACACACACAGGGGGTCGCCCTGCATGGTGGGACGGTGGGTGGCGGAACCGGCTCCTTGGACTTTTGACGGGCTCGGCCCCTGGGAAGCAGAGTGAGAGGAGGCCTCAGTGTGGTACTGTTGTAAGACAGGTAACTCGGAAAGGCCCTCCTCCGGCTGCTTCGGGAGTGGGGAACTGGGGGCTGAAGTTATGGCAGTCACGGTGCACGCAGGTAGCCGGCTGCAGGGAAGCGCAGAGGTGTCGCGAAACAGAGACTGCAAAAGGGTAGAAAGGTTCTCCCGACTCCAAGTTATTTTGTCTACCGAGTCACTGTTGAGAAAATGCGCGATAGCCTAGAGGGATAGAGAGACACCAAGTGTCCACGCAGGGCTGACCAGCACGGCAAGGGAGGGGGGAGCGAGACCTATCCACACCCGGCTGCTTCGGGAGCTGCCGCTCGCTGCCCACCGCTTTCTAACCCGCGCGGCCGCCTAGCCTTTGCTTTCAGCGTCCTCCTGTGGCACTGTCCGGGGTTTGCGGAGCAGGAGCCAAGGGCATAAGCAACTGGCTGTGCGTTTGGAGTGACCACGCCTTAGAGCTGTGAAAAGCTGACACTAGGGTGACTTGAGGGCGGGGAGGTTAACCAAGTGAGGAATGTACTGGTTTTGACAGATAATGAAGCTGGTATTACTGAATGCTTAAATGAATCTTCTAGGAACTTGGTGTGTGTGAGGGTAGGGAGGGGTGAGAGGATGGGGCTGATGATGGGTTGACAACTACGGAAAACGCCTAATTTAAGGAATCTCCCCCTCTCCTGTCGCGCTCTCAGTTCTGCCCAGGTGTAGGCACCGCTGCCTTCGCGGTCACCTGCCCGCATTATGACACCGGCCGTCGCGCTCTAACTCCGGTGCCCCAGCGGCCAAATCCTTTCGCACCAGCTGGAATTAGCAAATGTCTTTGCCCGCCCTTGCCCCTTTATATGTACCCTTTGCCGTCTCCTTTCATTCTGAGGACAAGTTAACGCCAGCACGCACCGCAGTGCGACCGGCGGGCACCTAGTCGCACCCCGCAGCCTCCTCCACGCCCGGCGAGGACTGCAGGGCTGCTGAGACAGAGGCCACAGCCTTCCGGTGCCTTCCGCCCCCTCCCTGGCGGCCACACCTTAATCTCCACCCCTAGCCGGTACCCGCCCTGGGTCGCTCCCCTCCCCGGCGCGCTCCCGACGCCAAACAGTCAAGGGCGGCAGGAAGTCGGGGCCATGTGCAGGCATGAGGGAGCGCACACGCCGGTGGGGGACCCGTGACCCCACCGCCGCCCCCAGTTTGGGGCCCACCCATAGGGAATCCACCCGACCCCGTGGGTCCTCGGCGCTAGTCTCCAGGGTCAGCTGCGGGCACAGCGACCTCGACGCCCCCACTGATCTCTAGCCATCTCAGTCTTTCCTCCGTGCCAGGGTTTGGACAATCGGGGGCACTCTTCGCCCCACGCCCGCACCTCCAGCTAACCCCTGACAAAGCCTCTCGGCTTCCTGCACCTGAGCTGAAAGTAGGCCCCGGTACTGGGGAGGAGGAGCGCGGAGAGCGCCTCCAGGCACTGGACCACCGCGGCCCTACCCCTGGCCCTGACCGCTTGGTGCCAGACTGGGACTAATGAGGGGCACTGCCTGAGCTGGGAAGGCACCCCGCCGACTGTCCCTCCATCACTGGCGCGGTCCGCCAAGCGCGGACTCCCGGCAGCCGCGGCGCTGCAGGGAGGAGCCTCGGCAGTGCCGGTTCCTCCACACCCACGTGCCCTTCGTGTGCGCGCCCCCGGCCTGCAGATGCTACCCCACTGGGCGCCGCCGGCATTTCCGGGCGGCCCCACCCTCCCAGGCTGCAGCGCCGGCTTCCCGGCGTTCGGAGTCCCCTTGGCGTCCCCGCAGAAGCATCCAAGACCAGGCGCCGTCTCCGCTCCTGACTGCCCAGCAAGCTTGCGGGCCGCTGCCGGGAGGCCGCACCTCCCGTCCCGGCTGCCGCCCGGCACTCACCTTTCTTGTGGACAGTGAGGATCAGGCACTGCACCAGGGCTGTTCAGCTGCCGCCCAGGGCATCCTGGAGGGTGCAGCGGGAGGGAGTCCCCGAGGTGCCAGCACCCTCCTTAAACCCTTCCCTTCAGCACAGCCCCTTCATCAGTCCGCCACCCTCCCTGACAGTAGGGTGGAGTATAGCTCTCGCTCCTTCTGCTTTCTCTTTTTCACTGTCACACCAGCGCTCACCTACACACACACCTGAACACCGCTAGGCCAGGGCCAATGTCTGCCTCTAGAACTCCTAATTCTAACACTCTGCAGCACGCATCACGTCGCTGACAGCAAGGGAGGGGGGGGACTTGGGAGTTCGGTTTCTTCAAATTTAGAAAGTTATTGTGTTTTTAAGAGGATTGTACTTTATTTTGAGAAATATGTAGCCAAGGAGCATTCACATATTAAAAAATATATATTTTTTGAGATATTTGTAGATTCACATGCAGCTGTAAGAAATAATACAGAGAGAGCCTGGGTGCTGTTTACCTAGTTTTCCCCAAAGGTAACAGTTTCCAAAACTATAGTACAAAATCACAACCAAGTCTTATTTAGATTTCCCAAGTTTTGTGTATACTTATTTATATGTGTGTGCATAGTGCTATGCAATTTTAACACATTAGGTCCGTGTATCCACCACCAGAGTCAAGATACATAGCAGTTCCGTCACCACACCACAAGGCTCCCTCATGTTGCTGTCTTTATAACCCACCTTTCTAGAATTCTGTCATTTTGGGAATGTTATAAAAATGGAATTACACAGTAGTGCCATTTTTTGGACTAGTTTTATTTGCTCAGCATAATTCCCTTGAGATTCATCCAGGTTGTTGTGTGTATGTGTGATTCATTCTTTTTCATTGCTCTGTAGTAGTCCATAATATGGATGAACCGGTTTGTTTAGCCATTCACCTATTGAAGGGCATATGGGTTGTTTCCAGTTCAGGCTATTACAAATAAAGCTGCTATTAACACTCATGTACAGGATTTTGCGTGAGCATAAATTTTCATTTTACTGGGATAGTTGCCCAAGAGTGCAATTGCTAGGTACTATGGTAATTGCTTATTGAGTTTGATAAGAAACTGCCTGTTTTCCATTTTGCATTCTTACCAGCAATAAATGAATGATGCAGTTTATCCCCACCCTTGCCAGCATTTGATACTGTCACTATTTTATTTTATTTTACCCATTCTGAAGGTATAGTAATAGCTCATGGTTTTAATTTGCATTTCCCTTATGGCTAATGATCCTGAACACATTTTTTACACGCTGATTTGCCATCTGTGTCTCCTCTTCTATGAAATGTTTGTTCACATCTTTTGCCCATTTTCTAATTGGATTTTTTCTTTTTTACAGTTTTGAGAGTCCTTTGTATATTATAGATACTAGTTCTTTTTCAGATATGTAGTTTGCAAATATTTTGTCTGTAGTTTTTCATTTACTTAACAGGGTCTTTCTCAGAGCAGTTTCCAATTTTGGTGAGGTCCAATTGATCAGAATGTCTTTTTATGGGTCTTGCTTTCAGTGTCAAGCCTAAAACCTTTTGCCTAGCCATAAATCCTGAAGATTTTCTATGTGCTTTTCTAAAATTTTTATAGTTTTGCATTTTATATTTTAAGTCTGCAATCCATTTTGAGTTACTATTTCTATAAAATATGAAGTTGAGGTTGAGGTTCATTTTTCTGCCTATGGAGGCCAATCATTCCAGCACCATTTGCTGAAAAGTCTATCACTCTTCTATTGAATTGCTTTTGCACCTTTGTCAAAAATCAATTGGCATATGTTTGTGGTTCTATTTCTCTGTTCACTATTCTGTTCCATTGATCTATATGTCTATCCATTTACCAATAACACACTGTATTGATTACTGTAGCTAGATAGTAAGCCTATAGAGTGATTCCTCACACTTTCTTCTCCTTTTTCAAGATTATTTAAGCCATTCTAGGGCTTGTGCCATTCCATATATAAATTTTAGAATAAAGTTTGTCTAGGTTTACAAAAAACACATTGGGATTTTGACAGGAATTGCATTAAACATATATATCAAGTTGGGGAAAGTTGATCTATTTATTATGTTGTCTTCCAATCCATGAACATAGTGGTCTTTCCATTTATTTAGGTCTTGTTTTATTTCTTTAATCAGTATTTTGCAATTATCAGCATACATATTCTGTACATGCTTTGTTAGATTTATACCTAAGTATTTCATTTTTTTTGTGGCGGTTGTATATGACATTGTATTTATTAAAATGCAACTAAGTTTTGCATGTTGATCTTGAGACCTTGCTGAATTCAATTATCAGTTCTAGGACTTTTTACGGAGACCATCATATCATCTACAAAAAGTGCCAGTTTTATTTCTTCCTCTCCAAATCTGTATACCTTTTATTTTCTTCTTGTCTTATTTCATTGACTAGAATTTCCATCACTATGTTAAAGAAGAGTGGTGAAAGCAAACTTCCTTACCTTGTTCCCAATCTTAGGGGGAGAGGATTCAGTCTTTTACCACTAAGTTTGAGGTAAGCAGTAGATTTTTTTGTAGATGTTCAATCGAGTCAAGATAATTCCCTTCTATTCCTAATTTGCATAGAGTTTTTATAATGAATGGGTGTTAGATTTTGTCAAATGTTTATCTGCATCAATTGATATCATCATATGATATGGTGGATTGATATAATTGATGGCTTTTTGAATGTTAAATCAAGCTTGCATTCCTGGAATAAATCCCACATGCTGTATGAGTCATCTTGGTTGAAGTTTGATAGATTATGATTTTCAAGAAATTGGTTCTTTTCTTTTATATTTTCAGATTTCTTCTAATAAGTTGAATGTGAAGTAATTCATAGAATTCTCTTATTTTCCTTGTGATGACTGCAGGATCTATAGTGGTATCCCATTTTATTCCTGATTTTGGGGATTTGTGTCTTCTCTCTTTTTATTGTCAGTGTTGTTAGAGGTTAAGCAATTTTACTGATTTTGTTGAAGACCCAGCTTTTTGCTTCATTGACTTTTCTTTATTATTTTCCTATTTTCAATTTCATTGATTTCTGCTCTTATCTCTAATTTTCTACTTCCTTCTGCTTGCTTTAAGCTTATTTTAATCTATTTTTCTAGCTTATTGAGATAAGAACTTGGATTATTGGTGTAAGATCTTTCCTCTTTTCTGATGTAAGTATTTAGTGCTGTGTATTCCCTCTTGGCACTCTTTTAGCTACATCCCACATATTGTAACATGTTGCATTTTCCTTTCCAGTAGTTCAGTGTATTTTTAAAATTTCTTTTGACACTTCCTCTTTGACCCATGATTTATTTAGAAGTGAGTTGTTTAATTTCCAAGAATTTGGGGATTTTTCTGTTATCTTTCTGTTACTGATTTCTAGTTTGAACCTATTATGGTTGGAGAACATACTCTGTGTGATTTGATTTTTTAAAATTTGTTGAGGTTTGCTTATGAGCCAAGGTACGGTCTATTTTTGGTGAATGCTGCATGGGCTCTTGGAAAAAAAAATGTGTATTCTGCTGTTGTTGGGTGGAGTGTTCTGTATCTGTTGATAGATCCTGTCAGTTGATTATGTTGTTTAGATTTTCTATATTCTTACTGATTTTCTATCTAGCAGTTCTATCAGTTTCTGAGAGGCAATTTAAGAAGTTCCCAAGTATGATTGTGGATTTGTCTATTTCTCCTTTTACCTCCATCAGTTTATGCTTCATGTATCTTGGGGCTCTGTGGTTTAGTGGGTACATGTTAGGATTACTACATCTTCCTGGGAGATTGAGCCTTTTATCATTATGCAGTGTCCCTCTTTCTCTCTAGTAATTTTCTTGCCTACCTTAAATGGTATTAAAATAGCCTGTCCTTTTTAAAAAAAGTACAATTTACAAATAGGAAAAAATAATTTTTTTTGTAAATTCCTATGTGCATGATATATCTTTTTCCATCATTTTAATTTCAACTTACCTGGATCATAGAACTTGAACATTCTCACATTTTTAAAAATTGGTTTGGAGAGGATTTTGTTGTTGTTACCTGTTAATTGATGAAATTCTAAAAATAATTCCAATAAAAAACTTAATGGTTTGATTTGTCAGATATGCTTACCTTATACCACAAAGGTGTTTCCATAAAGCTTATGATGGCTCACTGTTAAGAATTCCTCCCTTACTTCCACTCCCATCCAATTTTGTTTTTGTTTAATTTTGGCAGCCTTATTCTCCTTCCTTCAGTGTCCTGCTGTATCAATTAGAGGATATTGTCATCTACCATATTATCATGGGAATGAAAATAGCCAATTCATAGCAATGCTTCCAATTCAGGAAGAGTCTTCTCCTCATCTTCCCACTTAGGTGGAACCCAGAGCCATTACTGACCTCAGCAAAGGGCTAACCCTATGAGTTGCCTCTTTAAAGATGAATATGTGGGCTTAGTGAAAACTGCCCAAATTCTTACTTTTCTTTCAAATTTCTTTGGCTCTGTGAGCCTTTGGGGCTGTCATTATTATTAAAGCTGCATCATCACAAAGATAAACTGCAATTATTGAGAGGGGAGAACCTAAGATGGCAGCTAGGAGAAACAGGGCAAAAAAACACACCTCTGTGAAAAATATTAGATAAAAGCCAGAAGGTGACCCAGAACACCAGTTCCAGCGATGCACCAGCCGGACAAGGTCTGCTAAATCCACAGGGGCTGTGCACTTGGTGAAACCAGGAGTGTGCATTCTAAAATGAGTGAGTGAGCCCGCTGAATATCCGGCAGCCATGCTGCAGCGTGGGGAAACCGTGGGTTGGCATTTGGCGTTGGACTAGTTCTTTTTTAAAAAACCCAAAAGTGGCTGCAGATACAGCAGCGAGAACCACATAGTGAAGTGCGGCAGGAATGGGCTGTGCAAACACCTCAATATCTGGCATGGAAGATAACCTTTTGCACACCTGCTACTAATTGTCTCAAAGTGAGGAAGCCAGAGGTGAGCCAAAAGGGGAAAATAACCAAGCCCCTTGCAGCTATCTTCCCTGCGGGCTGGGAACACGCCTGCCCAGCACCAGAGCCACAGCCCAGAGCCGCACCAAAAAACCCAGTGTGACAGGAAGTCTTTTCAGCAACACACAAACACGCCACAATATCAGCCATGGACAATAGCCTTTCCTGCACCCATAGCTAGTTGTCCTGGAGCTGGGAAGGCGGAGCTGTGCAAAAAGGGGGAAATTAACATGCCCCATTCAGCCATCCTTAGAGCAGGCTGGGAATGCCCCTACATGGCCCAGTGGCCCAGAACTTCCCTTGAGGGATGGCACACACTTGTGACGTAGCACAACCTTCCCTCAGCAGAGGCCCTAGGAGGGTGTGGCCTGGAAGAGGGACCCACCTGGAAATCCCAGGGTCCATAAGCCAATACCAAGGACTTGTGGGTCAGTGGCAGAGACAATCTGTGGCAAGACTAAAATGAAGGTTTAGACTCTTACAGCAGCCTTAAATCTCCAGGAACACCTGGGAGGTTTGATTATTAAAGCTGCCCTGCCTCTGTAACCACTCAGACACACACCCCATATTCAGGGTGGACAGCACCAACAACACACCCAAACTTGGTGCATCAGTTGGACCCCAAAGAATCAGACCCCTATATGCCACAAAGAAAGTTGGGAAGAACTGACTAGAGGG
>PVKY010002355.1:0-26049 GCA_004027775.1 Bradypus variegatus | reverse complement strand
GAAGTTAGGGACCCAGGGGATCTTGGGGGAAGTTGGGATTGAAGGCCTGGATTCCTGAGTCCCGAGGATCCAGACTCATGGGCCTGTGAGAGAAGGGGGCTGGGGGCCAGGACTCCTGGGAGTCTGAAGGGAAAGGCCTCGAGACGGGACTTTTCCAGGGTCCCCGGGGGTCCCCAGGGTGGCCAGGCTGGGCTTACCTGCATAGTAGGCCAGGCGGCGGGCCTGACGGTCAAAGCAGAACCATCGCTTCCTCCAGGTCTTGATGCGGCCGCCCATCTTCACCAGGGGGCCGCGGCAGCAGCCCCCCAGCACCCGCACATGCGGGCAGCTTTCCGGGTTGTGGCCCCAACGTTCCAGGTGCTGCCGGAGATCCAAGACCTGGGGGCCTGGAGGACTGGGTGTGGGTGGGGCCTGGGGAGGGAAGAGAAAGGGGCAGCAGCCCATCAAAGGGCCCTGCAGCCTGAAGCCCCCACCCCATCCCACCCAGGGAGCCCAATCAGGGCAGCTCAGGTGTGAGTAGATTGGGCTGCCATAGCCTTTAAACAGTAATATCACAACAGTGACGACGACAGTGGCACCAACAACTACGTTTACTGACTATGACACTCTGCCCAGGGCTTTACAAGCATCAGCCTCTTGACAACTCACAGTCTCCCTTGGGACGGGGATATTAGAGCCCCATTTTACAGGTGAGCAAACTGAGGTATAGTGAGATGAAATAATCCACCCAAGGTCACACACAGCCTCTGGGTGGCACAGCTGGGACTTGTATCAGGACTTTCTGACCCTAGAGCTCATGCTGAAATACCAAGGGTGTATCAAAGAAGTTAGGGGCCCTGGGTCCTCTGTAAAATGAGGACCAAATTGAAAGTGATTAATAAACGAGAATGTTATTTCCATTATTGTTGTTGCAATTATTCTAATAAATTAGTGTTTATTATCCTGTGCTAAGCCCTTTGTAAGTCTAATGTCTTTGCCCCCTCAAATTTCCCTGGCAGTCAGTACATTTATTCCCATTTTACAGATGTGGAAACCAAGACTCAGAGAGGCTAAGTGACTAGCCCCAGGTCACACAGCTGGAGCTGACTGAGCCAGGACTCAGCTGGCAGCATGGCCTTCGCATGTGGCCATAAAGTTTAGCAGAGAAGAATTAAGGCAGCATACAGTGACTACTGCTTACAAGAGCCTCAACCACAGCCCATGCTCCCCAAATAATCCCTGCAAAAAAAATGGGGTATTTATGATGCCCATGGTCAAAGTGGGGTGTAGAGCAGTGCATCTCAGACATCAGCCTGCCAACCAGCCCCTCGGGATTTTGTTAAAATGAGGACTTGGTCTCAGTTGGTCTGGGGCGGAGGGGACATTCTAACAAACTCCAAGCAAATGGTGACGCCTGGACCACACTTTGAGTATTGAAGGCTTAGAAAACTGAAGAGAGGCCAAAGAGAGAAAGGAATAAGAAAGAGAAGTGAGATTCATTGGTTAGAAATGGGGGAGTGAGGTAGAGGGGAAATGAGGAAGAGCCGAGGGTCTGCACAGAAGGGAAGGGACCGGGGCCTGGACACATGTACCAGTCATCTTGCCAAAACCCTATGTAATCATCACCACCACCACCGCAAATCAGAGCTTCTACCATCTGTTGGCCGCTGTGCCAAGCCATACCAGCCATCACCTCATTTCTTCTCCAAAACAACCCACGATTGTCCCCATTTGACAGATGAGGCGGCTGAGGCTTCTAGAGAGGAAGTGCCTCATAGTTCACCCAGGACATGGTGGAGCTGGGGCCCAATCCAGGAAGACAGCAAGGTGGGCTTGGGGCTCTCAACTCCACCACTCCCTAGCTGTGTCACCTTCACGAAGCCCCTGCCCTGCTCCGAGCCTCTGCTCTCAAAAACAGGGGTTATCACAGCCCCCTCCTCGCAGGGCTATTTCAATGATGAGCTAGCCACAGTCAAGTTCTTCAACAGCGAATCCACTTCTAGATGTGAACCTCAGACACACCCACACATGTGAACCGGAAGACAGCTCGGAGCATAAGGGAGTGGGGGGGGCACTGCACAAAACAGGGGAGTATTTAATAAATGATGGTGCATCCACACCACGGAGCACTATAAAGCAGGGATGTTTTATTTTTAATGAGGTAGAGCTTATACCTAACAACCTGGAAAGTCCCACTGTCCTTCCTGTTTTTCTTCTCCCTGGCTCTTATCAGCATCTGATAGGCTCTTTATTTTATTTATTTATGTTGCTTTTTTGTCCCTCTCCCCTGCTAAATGTCAGGTTCCAGAAGGCAGGGCTTATTATTTGGGTGTTGCTCAATAAATTTTGTTGGGAAAGGACAAACTGCTAAGAAAACAAAGAGCAGGTTGCAAATGATGTGCCTGTTTATGGAAAAAATAAATTCACAAAAGATGCTTCAAGACTTGCGTGTGGAAAAGTATAAAAAAGATTGGAAGGCTTCTCAGCAATCAGAAAGCGTCCATTAGAGGTGGGATTGTGGAGAAGGGCTCAAGGGTGACCTTCGCCTTCTCGATACCACTGCGTTCTTAGGGCAAAAATTATTCATGCTATTAGCTTAGGTAAAAATAAAACTTCACTAAGGAAGCCTTCAGCTAAATCCAGAATGTGAGAAAATCTACAGGATAAATGACTGGATTTTTTTCCACAAGTAAATGGCATTTTTTTTTTAAAAGGGTGGGAGGGCAGACTCACAGATCAAAAAAGATTTAAGAGACATTTTAACCAAATGCATTGTGTGTGCTTTGTTCTGGCCCAGATTCAAATAAATCAACTATAAAAAACACATTTGGGAGACAATTGAGGAAATATGAATATAGACAGTGTATTAGGATGTGATGACAGAATTATTAATAATCTTGTAAAGTATGAAAATGGAATTTTTGTTAAGTTAAAAAAACACTTATCTGTTGGAGGTACATAGTGGGGTATGGACAAAATGATATGATATCTGGACTTTGTTTTAAAATCTTCCAGTGCAGAGTGGGAAGTATGGGTGGGATTAGTAAAAGCAGTTGGCAAGTAAAACAAGATTCGATGTTGATAATTATTCAAGCTGCATGGGAGTATGTGGGAGGGTTATTTATCTATTTGCTCTATATTTTGTATATGCTTGAAATTTTCTATAATAAAAAGTTTTTTAAAAAGAAACAAAAATAAGTGAAAAAAACAAAACTTTTACACGGTTTTTAAAAGCCCTGGCATGTACTCACTCTTATCTAGTAGTCACTGCTGATACTGTCAGCAACATACAGAGGGAGGAAACTGAGGCACAGGTGTGCCACACGTTACTTGAGGACATGCCAAAGACACAGAGGAACTTAGTAGGAACAGAGGCTGGGTCCTTTTTACTTCCCCTTCGCTTGACAAGCCCAGGACACTTTTCTGTTCCATTGGAGCTGAGGAAGGGGGTGTGGTAAGAGAGGGGACATAGGCCAGGGAAGTGAAGTGGGGGGGACAAAGTAAAGGAGAGGTAGGGGGAGGGCCAGAGGGGACTTACCATGATGGCAGGGATAGCGGGGCGTGAGGGACCCTCTGCGCTCCTTCTCGCCCCTTCCTGTGGGTTTGGGGTGAAGGGGTCAATGAGAAGGCTGACCAGTGGGATGTGGGAAAAAATGCACTGGGGTTCCTGGGTATAAAAGAGGAAGGCCTGGGGGCTCGGACTCCTGGATCTTTGGGAGGAGGGGCCTGGAGGGGGTCCCCAAGTCCCTAAGGAGAAGGGCCTGGGGTCTCACCCTGGCCTTGCGCAGCCGCTCCCTCTCTGCCACGGCCTGTTGCAGGAGCCGCTCCATGCGCGCGATGTCTGGGTGGAAGGCCGGAGAGCTGGGAGGAGGGAGGGCGCACACCAGCGCAGGTTGGAGCGCCCCTCCCTTCCCCCTCCCCATCCCCCCACCTTCTCGCTCACGTCTCACCTATTTCCAGGGCCGCAGTTCAACAGCTGGTAGAGGGCGTGTCTCCCAGAGTCCCCCGCGGCCGGCTGGAGAGCAGAGACGTCCGGGGATCCTGGGAGAGGGGACCGGGTTAGGGAGGACGGCCATTCCCTTGCCCGAGCACCTGCGCGTCTTCCCCGCAGGCGTCCTTGCCAGTTTCCTCCACCGTCTGCTGCAGGAAGGGGGTGATGGGGGCTGGGGCAGGGGGAGCGGGAGCATCGGGAGGGGTCCTCACCAGTGCAATGGAGGGACAGAGGTCGGGGGGCTCCGCTCTGGCTCGCCTTCTCTCCCCTCTTCCGGGGCAGGCTGCCGGTCCTCTGGAGGCCAATGGAGCCCTGGAGACACACAAGGCCCGCGCACAACATGCTCAACCCCAACCGTAAATCTAGAACTGCCGATAAGACACCCATCTAACTGGCACAGATCAAAACGCCCACCGTCAACGTGGATGAGCCTTGAAAGGACCACTTACTGTTACATGATTCTGTTTATATGAAATGTCCAGAATAAGCAAATTAGAGACAAGAAGTCATCTGGGAAGGAGAGGGGAATTGCAGGCTGACGACTAGAGGGTGCGGGGTTTCTCTTTGGCAATGAAAATACTCTAAAGTTGATTGTGGTGATGGCTGCACAACTCTGTGAATAGACTAAAAGCCATTGAATTGCACACTTTAAATGGGTGAATTCTATGGTATGGGAATTATATCTCACTAAAGCTGTTTTATATGTATGAAGAAAAAGCCCACAGTGCTTTGGCAGAATGTGACAAGCCAGACCCTCTCACACAATGCTGGGGTGTGTTCTATGGGAACCACCCCTGAGGGCATTTTGGCTTTTGTTATTTTAAATAAAAATGACAAATGCAGCAACCTCTGAGCCCTGATTCCACTTCTGGAATTTTATCTTATGGATAGAATCGTACACGCGCAAAATGACCTGAGTTCAAGGTTGTTCCCGCAATGCTGCCTTTGCCAGCCAAAGCCTGGAACCACCTCCGAGCCTGTCGGAAGGGGGTAGGGTAAATCAACCAGGCAGGGCCACGCCACGAAAAACTCTGCAGCATGAAAAAGGAGGAGGGTGTTCTTCACATGTAGGTGGAAAATCATCTCCAAGATAAAGCAAGGTATGAGACAGCGTGAAGAGTCTACTGCCTGTGCAGAGGGACACGGGGAAGGTATACACATGACCGGCCCTATAATGACAGAATGTCTCTGGGAAGACACACAAGAAATTGGTGACCCTGGGTGCATGCCAGAGGCAGACTGGGCAGATGGGAACAAAGGCAGGGGACTTTTCTCTGAATATCCTTCCATCCCATTTGAATTTTGAACCAGGGGAATATCTGTTGTTTTTTCTTTTAAATAAATAAACATGACAGCTAAATGTAACTTGTATTCCTGGACCAGAAAACAAAAATAATTTTTTTTTACTAGAAAAAAACGAGTGGGACATTAGACAAAATAACAATAAAGGTCTCTGGATTTTAATGGTATTGTCTCAAAGGTAGTTTCCGAATTTGATCATCCTACTATAGTGATGTAAGAGAATGTCCTTGACCTAAGGTAATACATGCAGAAGAGAATCATAGTTCAAAAACTATAATTATGTGCATATGTGTATTCCTGGATAGACAGACAGACAGACAGACAAGCAGAGTGATAAAGCAAAAGTTAAATGTGTTAAAATGTTAACAATTACAGAATCTGGGTGAAGGACATATGGGAATTCTTTCTACTATGTATTTTTTTCTGTAAGTCTGAAATTATTCCAAAATAAAAGTTAGCAGAGGAAAAAAAAAAAAGAAAAACATATTTAAGGGCAATAAGTAAAGAAAACTGAACTATTAAAAAAGAAAACACAACCACAGTTCTGCATGGATAATATTAAAGAATCATAAAAATAATAAATTACATAATTGCAGCATCAATAAGGAAACTTACTGCCAGAGATCAAAATTCATCAAATATATTTAATCCATGAGTTAATAATGATATTAAAAGAAAAATCAAATTGGTCACCTTGGGTGGGTACTGGAGATGGAGCTTTTTATTTTGAAGGTGGATAAAATGAAACAATCAAACATTTTCCCTGACCTTCCTGCAAAAACTGTCCCTCTGGGTAACCAAACGGTAAAGGAGGGCTAGTCCTCTTTGTAGAAGTATTTCAGTAAATAAATCAGAATGACAACATTGGGATTTCACCATTTGCAACCCCTAATGCAGCCATGGATCTGAACGCTGACATCACAAAAAAAGAAGCAGCACACACGGTCTTCTCGGAAGACTTGCCAAGATGCTGAACTTGAATCTGATTAAGCTCCACATCCAACTTTGCAGGAAAGACAGAGGCAGAGGAAGTGGGTAGTGACCCCCTAGATGCAATGAGCAAACCCTTGACTGCGGGAAGCGCAACAGTTAAATTGCAAGGGGGACCCATAGATTAAAGGTGACTTAAAAGATACATATACACACATGTACACAAAAAGGGTAATACTACAGTGTTTAGGGATAGATCCTTGACAAAACATTAAAGAAAACAATTTACCATATGAATCTGGTTAAGTTACTGAGCGGGGCACGTGGTGGGCTTTTGGGGTGCCTGCTAGTGTTGACACAGGTGGCAGCTCCCCGAGTAGTCCCTTATAGTAATAAGCTGTGTGTTTGTTTGATGTGATTTCCTCTATTTGGGTTTTCTAATAATAAAAAGGTAAAAAGTGCTAATAATAGCAGCTGATATTTATCAAGTGCCCATTATGTGCCTACCTGTGGACTTGGCACCTTACAGATGCATCTAAGGGTTCCCAAACCCCGGGAACCCGGAAACATGAGCTCCACTTCAGAAAGGAGACCAAATCCCAAGTCCCCGCGCCTTCCTCCCCTCACTCCTTCCTTCAATCCACATTCCCAGCACTTCCAGTGGGGAGACCTCAGATACTGGCCCTTAGAGGTGGGTGAGACAGAGGCAAGCCTTGTCTGCATGGTGCTTACCATTGTAGGACCTGAATAAGGCATTATACAAATAAACGTACAATCAGGAATTGCTGTGATTGAAGAGACTAGGGTGTTCTCAAAGAGAACCTTCCACCTGGAAGACCAGAGAGGACCAGAGACCCAGAGGATGAGGGCTGGTAGGCAAAGGCTGTGGGGAAGGTGCTCTAGCACGTGCAAAGGTCCTGGGGCAGGAGCAGATCAGCATGTTGGAGGCTGGTGTGGCTGAGCAGAGCGAGCGTGGGGGAGTGTGGTGGGAGGGGGGCAGGAGCCAGACCCTGAGAGCAGGGCTGGAGCGGGGTGGGGGAGGGCACTGAAGGCCTTGAGGGGCGGGGGTTGGAGTAGGAGGTGTAAAGACCACTCTGGCTGTTGCATGGAGAATAGATGGTTGGGAGACAAAAAATTAAGATGGTGCAGGGTCACACAAGACAAGATGAGGCAAGGGTGGGAGGAGCGAGGTTGGTGATAACTGTGATAATACTAATCATTGTAATGAAATCATGGTAATGGCAGCCCCTGTTTGCTGAGCACCTACTGTGTGCCAGGCACTGTGCTAAGCACTTCACTGTGCAGCCAAGGAAACTGAGGCACAGGGAGGTGCAGTGTCTAAGGTCACCCAGCTAGGAAGTCCCAGGACAGGTATTTGAACCCAAGCAGGCTAACTCCAAACATAGTGCTCTCGGGCACCACATAATACTGCAAAGAAGGGGTAGACTTTAGAGGGATTTAAGAGGATTGGAGGGGGAGAGAGGAAGAGAGGCAGGCAAGGAGAAGTAATGTGTTAATCCAGGCAATCATTTATTCACTTATTAACTGCTTCTCCGACTGAGTCTATAGAAACTCCCCGGGCTCTTTCTGTGCCCTGGGGTCCCTTGGTGCCCACTGGGAGTCTGAGGGATGCCTGGGAAACCCCTGTCTCCTGAAAAGCTCTGGCCAAGAGAACAAGAAGACTTGGGTTCAAATCCCAGCTCTGCCACTCACTGGATGTGTGACTTGGGCAGGCTGTTCCTTCTCTCCCCTCTGTGACAGAGGCATCCCACATGCTTCCTAGGGTTCTCACAAAAATAGAATGTGCGCCCTCCTGCTGGGACAGGAACAAACCCCAGGGGCCAGTGCCTGGCACCAGACGACACCCCAGGTGACAAGTCCACATTGGTGGGGACTTAGGGGGCTTTGTTTCCCACAGGAGCCAATAACTCAGTCACTGCTCCATAGGAACCCACACAGCTTCCCAGCAAGTACCTACGCCACAGTTTACTAAGAAGGCTCATTTTTACGGTAAGTTGTGTTCCCTGGCAACACAGCTGCACTCCACCTTTATCAGGTTTCCAGGGGAATGAGCTAGAAGGTTGACCCAAGGTGAGGTTCTCATACTGAAGAAAGGGTGCTGGTAACCCTTTACCCAACTGGGAATAATAGGACCTACTTTTGGGGGTTCTTCTGGGCAAAAAGTGAGATTATATATACTAGGCTGAACCATGTGAAATTGCCAGTGTTTTGATGGTTTTTCACTCCCATATGGTTCAACCTGATAAAAAGGCTTAGAACAGACCCTAACCTATGCTAAGCTCTTAAAAATGATTATTAATATATAATGCTATTAATAATGATTAATAAATAATAAATTATTATACATTGCATACTCTGTTATATTACATCACTGTATTATACAATGTACTATTGATATTATAATATATTTCCAATATTTGAATAATAATATTAATAAGGTTTATTATTATCATTATTCTTATGTGTGCACAGATGGACACACGCAGAGATTCACAACAGCATTGATTAAGCTCCAAGACCCTCAAATTACTTTCCACAGGGGCTGGCTCACCGCCCACAAGAGAACAGGGTACCCCAAAGAAGCCAGAGGGGTTAGACCTTAGGCTCTGAAAACAGAACACCTGGGATCAAACCCCTGCTCTGTTCCATACTAGCTGGTTAAGTAATTTAACTTCTCTGCCTCCATTTCTTTATTTATAAAATGGAAAGAGTAGACTCGACTTCATCAAGTTGTGGCAAAAACTAACAGTGGATTTAGATAAACCATTTCTATGAGTGCCCAGCACCCTCTAAGGACTCAATAAATCTTTACTCTTATTATCCTCTTTGTTAATATTGTTATTACAGGGTCATTAAAATGATGAGGCAAGTGGTGGGGGATATTTTCTGCATAAGTTTTCTGTAAACCTACAACTTCTTTAATAAAAACAATTATTTTTTTTTGAAAAATGATGAGGCAGCTACAAATATATCCATAGAAAACAATCTCCGTGATATATGGTGTCAAGTTCTTTTAAAAAGCCAACTCTAGAAAATATACACATTTTTGCAAAAGAAAAGTTTGCACGGTAAAATAACTACCAATTTCTAAGACTTTCCCCATATTCACACAACCAAAACACAAATTTTCTCATCTAATATTCACCCCTACCTCACACACAGCACCTGTATTTTCTGTTCTATGTCATTTTTTAAAGATAGCAGTGACCCATTCAATGAATGTTTAAGGCCATTGATTAGTTGGGACCCCTAGTTTTAAGGAGACCCAAGAAATCAGCAACTACTCTGCTAGTGGGAAGGTGGGATCTATGGAACACTGGGGGTAGGACAGGGAACTTCCTTATCAATATTCTCAGTTAGAGCACTTTTAAAATTTATTCCTGGGGGCACACATTCCCATTTCACTGGAGGAGGGGTGGGGAGTTCAGCAGAAGAAAGAAAAAAACAAATAAACCTAGAGTCTGATGAAAGATCTTCCTGATCAACCGTACCTCCCACCCAACACCCCCATAGCAGAGAAAGCTCTGGAGAAACCTGGTGAGGGGCTCTGGTCTCAGCCCCTCCCCACTGACTGAGACACATGGGAAAACCAAGGCATGGGAAAGCCACCTGCAGGGAGCTGTGGACAGAGAAGAGGCAGGAGGAGCTAGAGGTGGCCGCGGTGTGAGCAGCAGGGTCCTGGAGCACCAGCAGCTGGTGGTCTGTCTTCTGGGTAAACAGCAGCTGCAGAAGACGGGGTAAAGGTCACTGGGAGCTGGAAGGATCCAGAGGAAGCTCTGGCCCAGGTCTCCCGTGCCCGCCCATTTCTCAGATGGAGAAACAAAGGCTCGAGGTTCACAAGGAGAGCTGGACAGCAATCCTTAGTGTCCAGTCTCCTGGCATGAGCTAAGTCTGTGAGCAGAATCAGTTGGCTCCCTGAGGAGCAGGGGCTGGGGCCTGAACCCCTGAACCCCAGGGAACTGGGAGTCTGGGGCCCGGACTCCTGAGTCTGAGGGAGGAGGGGACTTGGGGGTCCAGTCATTTGGGTCTGATGGAGAAGGAGCCTGCAGGTGCGTGAAATCTCCATACCTTAGTGAGGGCCTGGCTGGATTCTGAGAAGTCTCCAGCAGGGGTTCCTTGAAGGCAATTAAGCTCCAGCAGTCGGCTCCGTTCCTAGAAGAGGGCAGGGTGTCACGGACTACCGCATCGCACCAGGCACCATCCCAGCAGCTCCCCCTGAGGCCAGGGGACATCTGGGGCACAGGGAGGTGATGGGAAGCCCCCGGGGGGAGGAAAGATGGCAAGACCAGGTCTCCAGGGGACGCACCTGAGTCAGGGCCTGTAGGGCCTCCTCCTTCTTCAGCCTCAGCCCCCGGCTCTCGGCCGCCATCTGCTCCCTCAGCGACTTGAACTGCTCCTCCAAGACCTGGATCCGGCGCTGCAGGGCAGCCCCCACCCCATGCCCTGGTTACCATCAGCCGTCCCAGGGTCCCCCACTGGCTGCCCAGTCCCACTTTTCCACAGAACCAGGTCCTCCTGGAGGTCTCTCACAGAGACTCTGGGATCTGTGGGCCAGGGGCAGGGACTCAGAGTTGAGCTCCCTGGGGCCCTCTTCCCTTTTAGGGGCCCAGAGAAGACCTGGGGAACGTAGGGAGGATTCAATATATAGACAGACACTGAGGGAGACAAGACATAGAAACTGAGATCCAGAGACAGTCACAGAGAAAGAGCCGACAGAGAGACCACCCAGAGAGATACAGAGAACAGCGATCAAGAGAGACCCAAAAAAATGGAGATGTAGAGAAAGGAGACAAAAAGACAGAAACAGACCAGAGCCAGACAGAAACTGTCTGAGTCAGAGGAAGGGAGATGAGATTGCAACTGGAAAAAGATCCAGAAATAGAGGTGGATAAGAGCTTTCTAATCCAATAACTTTGGGAAACTGCATTAAATACAACCATATTGCTTTTTCCCGCAGGACTTATCAGATCCTTGAATGTGAAAGCTCCCAGAAGGAACTAGTGGGAGCATCTTTTTGGACTAGGGATTGAGTGGCATAATGTGTAGTGGAGAAACCTGAGAGGATTCAGATCCTGGCTGTGCCACAAAGATTTGTTTGGAAAAGATTATTTGAGTAACTTGGGCTTGAGTTTCTTCATTTATAAAATGGAAAGAATGATAGGACTTTTCTCATAGGATTGTCATAAGCATTCGATGAGTTAATACACATGAAGTGCTTAGGGCAGTGCCCAGCACACAGAAAAGGGTCAATGAATATCAGCAATTATTTCGTTATTCTGAGGAACACGGCGCAGGCAGAAAACGTGGACAAAGTCCCAGACCCGGAGTGGAGGGGAGATGACAGTGGCAGGCTAGCCTGGCCCAACTCACCTTGTGCTGAGCCACGCTGGCCTGGAGCTCCTGGACCTTGGGGTCCAGCACCCGGGCCCTGGGGCTGTCCCGATCCCCCTCCTCCCGCCTGCTCTCCCGCTCCAGTTGCTGGAATTCCAGGTCCTCATAGGCACGCTGGGCCACATCCAGCTGTTCCCGCATCTGGTGGGGAGGACAGCAGCGGGCTGGAGCCTGGAGCCCCAGGGTCCGGGGGAATGTGGGGCCTGGGAGGCTGCACTCCTGGCTCCTGATGGAGGAGGGGGCTGGAGGCCTGGAGAGTGGGGCCCTCACCTCCTGCACCCTCTGCAGAAGCTGCTCGTGCTGGTCCTCTGGCTGCGAGTCGAGCTGTTCCCGGGCCTCCCGGAGTCTCTGGCGAAGACGCTCCACACGGACCCGCTCCTGGCCCAGCCGCCTCTGCTCCTGAAAGGACATGCCAGGATCTCAGCCTCGGCCCAACCAAGGGCGGGGAAACAGAAGCCAGCAAGGGCCGGGCCAGCCAGACCTCAGACCCATCGCTGGGTGTCAGCTCCATGAGGGCAGGGAGCTTGTCCCTGTTTTTCGCTCTTGTTCCTGCCTGCCCTAGAGTGGGTGCGACGTGGACAGTCATTGAATGAAGGAATTAATGTAGAGACACATCCATGCTGGGTGATAATGGGGACCAAGAGGTGGGTTGGGTCTGGGCCCTGATTTCCAGGTGGGGATACAGCCAGTCACAGCCTGGGACAATCAGGGCAGTGAGACACAGGGGCTGTGGGAACCAAGAGGAAGGAGCAGTTTCTTCTGGGGTAACCCAAGTCTTACAGGAGGTGGGGATTTTGAAGTGAGCCTAAAAAGTCAGGGAGCTTTTGGATGTCAGGAGGTTGAGGGGGCTGGAAGGGAGTTTGGGGCAGAGGGAATAGCATGGTGCAAAGGTACAGAGGATGAAAGAGGGAGATTGGATGGCAAACTCTGGTCAGGGTGGTAAAGGACATAGTGGTGGGAAGAGATGGGGAGCCTGGTGGGAGATGAGAGTGGAAAGAGGAGGAGGGTGGAGGCCAGACTCTTGGGTCTGAGGGAGAAGGGGGCTGGGGTTCTGCACTCCTGGGTCTGGGGGAGGAGGGGGCTGGGGCCTGGATTCCTGGGTCTGTGGGAGAAGGGGCTGGAGTCCTGGACCCCTGAGTCCTACAGGAGGAGGGTCTGGGGGCTGGATTCCTGGTTCCTGGGGTAGAAGAAATATTCAGGAGATAGCACACATAGATCTATACCTCAGGATAGAAACCAGGGTTGGGATAAATATGGGCTCCTTGATGGCCCAAGACCCAGCCCCTGAAAATCATATTAGATACAGGCAAAGAGAAAGACTGATTAAATTAGAAAGTTGCTGTTTTCCAACTATAATGAGATAACCAGTCCAAACAATGACTACCAATGGATATTAAAACCTTTAGGTAAGAAATCATAAAGAAGGGATCAGGTGACCTCACAGGGGTTTGGCGACTGGACAGGTTGTCCCTCTGACAGGGTGCACCGAAAACTCTAAAGCCAGTCTGAATCTGGTGAAGCTTCTACCTCTAATCACCTTTTGCAGAAAACGCCGGGAACAGAGGAACAGATTAAACGACACCACAGGGATGCAATCAGCCAAATCCCAACTGTGGGACAGAAAACTTAGTTTCTCCAACAAATAAACAGTATGGGAATAGAAAAGTCGGAGGGATCCATTAAGAGATGAAACAACACTCAGGCAACATATCAACCAATTATAACATTCCAGCCCCTCAGGAACCTGTTTCAAACAAACCAAGTGTTCACGGGCATTTTTGAGCTGATCTGGGAAACATGAAAACCAACTGGATAGGAGATGATAGGAAGAGCTAATTAATTCTTTAAGGATGAGAATAATATGTTAATTACATATTGTTTCAAAAAAGGCATTCTGATCTGGAAGCCATACGTGCTGACATATTCACAGACCGGATGACACGACGTCCGGGATAGCCTTCAAAAACTTGAGACAGGCAAGACAAGAATGGAAGAAGGTTGACCAGCCTTCCTGCTAGAACACACATGCACACCCCCTGGGCCAATTCTAGTTTTGTGGGTTTGAAATTGTCCATAGTGCCACAATTTTGAAGAGCAAGAAAGAGAGGCAAAGGAAGAGGTTCTACCGAGTCAGACCCAAGAAATACTCTCAGGGAGGAAGGAGGAAATGCAGAAGAATATGCCCTCATCCTCTCTGGAGCCCAAGGATCCCCAGCATTTGGAGAATGAGGATACCAGGGGGTCCAGGTCATCCCAGAAAATAGGACTTGAAGACCCCGTGAGCCCAACAGACCTGTTCCCGCTGCTCCTGGCTGCCCTGCTCCACGTCCACCTGCTGCCCCAGCAGCTCCCGGAGCTGCTCCTCTTCCCGCCGCGCGGCCACTCGCTCCCCAGCCAGCTCACCCTGCAGCAGGGCCACCTCCACCTCCATCTGCAGAGAGAACGCAAGGGCCCAGAAATCTGGGTCTGACTCCTAGATGAGAGGGAGGTGGGTGCTGGGGCTGAGCACCTGGACTGGGAGGACGGGCTGGAGGCCTAGAATCCGATCTCGAAGGAAGGACGGGCTGGGAACCTGGACTTGCGGGTTCCCCAAAGGGTCCGCAGCCTCACCTCGATCCTCAGCTCCTTCCTCTGGCGCTGGAGCTCCTTCACCCGCTGCTCCATCAGGGCTACGCGAGTCAGTGCCTCCAGATGCTGTTCTCGAAGCCGCCGCGCCACCCCTCGGGCCCCTTCCCCAGATGGGATGGATGCGGGAGGCGTGGCCGGGCTAGGTGCAGGAGGCGGGGCCTCGGACTGAGGGGGGAGAGGGCGTGATCTAGTGCGAGGCCCGCCCCCTGCAGTCGCTAACTAGACCCCCCTACCCATGCCCACATCAGGGGGTCTGAGTCTGCGCGACTCTACCCACGATAATCACGATGTCTGAGGCTCAAGGTACGGGTTAGGGAGGGGCGGGAAGTCCGGGGATCACCGGACCCCAAGAGGGAGAGGGAACGAGGCAAGCAGCCTCGTGGAAGGTGTTTATTTCTCTCTATCCAAGTCCCAGTCTCTCTGGGCCTCTGTCTCTCTTCTGGGTCTTGGTGTCTCAGTCTCCAAGTCTCTGGGTGTCTATCTCCAGTTTCTCCATACCTGTCTCGGCGTCTCTGTCTCTCGCTCTGAGTCTCTATCTCTCAGCATTCTCCATATCTCTGCGTCTCTATCTGTTTTCTCTGTACCCGTCTCTCTGAGTCTGTTTCTTCTCTGGGATCTTTGTCCCTCGGGGTCTCCCCATGGCTCTCGCCCTCCCAGCTCCTCACCACGTCGCGGCTGCTCTCGGTGCTGCTGCCTTCTCCCACTTCTTCCTCTTCTTCCGCCCTCTGCTCCCTTCCTTGGCCGCTCGGAAGCTCCGCTGGGGCCTCGGGAGCCTTCTCCTCGCGGGGCTGCTTGGAAGTCTCCTGCAGTGCGACGGCTCCTTGGGGCCCGGCCTCCGTGTCGTGCTCCGGGACCGCTGGCGACCGGGTCTCCTTCTCGGGGCTGCTCGGCGTCCCCATGGCCGCTTCAGACTCCAGAGGGGGTGGGCGGAGCTGGAGTCCCGGGGGCGTGGCCTAGCCGCGTTGGGGGCGGAGCCTAGAGGCCTGAGCACGATGCCCGATGGCTGCGGACCGTGGAGAGACTGCTCCAGAAGGCGGGGCCTAGGAGTTCAAAGGATGGGATCGGAGCAGCCCAGGGGCGTGGCCTGAACTCTCCCAGGGCTCAGCTTGATGGCTCCTAGGGAGCCACGCCCCCGGAGGAGGGATCGGAATTTGAGTCCCAGGTCCTAGTACGCCCCCTATTGGCCTCTCCCACCCCGCTTTTCCCTCCTATCCCCCTGTCGGGCCCTGTACCCACCCAGCAGCCCCCCAAATCCGTGGATTACTTTAGAACGACCCATGTCCTTCTCCCTCGGGTACTCAGGAGACCGGGGTCCCGCCCCCTTCTCTCCTAGCCTCAAACTCTGCACCTTGGAGCCGCGTAGTCTTGGCCCCAACTTCCCTGCGTAGGGGTGCAGCGCCCTGCCCTCACCCGGGGACCCAGGAGTCCGGGTTCCCACCATCCCTCTCTCTGGACAAACCAGGAGTCTGAGTCCTCTGCTCCTCCCGGCGGCCAGATTCCCGAACTCCAGTCCCCTCCTCCCGCGCGGAACCGGGAGGCCGAGCCTCGAACCCCCTCCTCGCCCGCAGCCCCGGCCCCCTCACCAGCTCAGGCTTCGGCGCTCTCGCCTCAGCGCTCCGGGCGCTGCCACTTCTGCCTCCGAGACAGGTGGCTGGGGAATGGGGAGGAGGAGAGAGGCCGCCCGGTCCCCCTCCCCAGCAGGCCGGAAGTGGAGGGGGGAATGACAACAGGTCCGACAGCTCCCGAGGGAGGAGAGGCCACCAGCTTGCCCCGCCCGCGGCCGCGGCATCCGGCCATCCCGGCCCCACCCTCGGAGAACCCAGCATCCCGACCCCCACTCTGCCCCCCAGAGCCAGGTGTCTTGGCCACTTCTGATACGGGGACCTGGGAGAACTGAGACGAAAAGGGGATTGGGGATGGGGGCCTCTCACCTCTAATGAAACTTTCAGAAGGGCCCCGACCGGTTTGGGGAGCTGGGCAAGGGGAGGGGGGGTGCCCTGAGCTGAGTCAGAGACCCTCCCAGAGACAGGGGAAAATGTGCCCCCCACACACACTTTGCTATGGAGTAGAGGGCATAGGTTAAAGGTCTCCGCCAGACCTTTCCTCTCTGGGCAAAAACAGGAAAGAACTGGTATGGTAGAAGGGATTATTCCATGTCAGGAGCTGTTCTAAACACTTTATGCATGTTAATTTCATTTCACTCTCACAGCAGCCCTTGGACAAAGGGATTACTATCGCCATTTTACAGTTGGGGAAGCTGAGGCTGCAGGGGACGGTTATGCCCAAGGTCTGCACACAGTGTAAATGTTAGCACCAGATTCACTCTCTAGAAAGCTTGTGTCCTTTACCATTATGCCTACTGTCACCCCAAGCCAGGAAGTGCCTGAAAGATCATTCCACACGATAGCAACAATAATAGCTAACGCTAGGACAAGCTTTCCATTCAGACACCCTATTATTATTTCCATATTACAGATCAAGACACTGAGCCCCAAAGAGGTGAAGCACCTTATCCTGGGTCTCGCAGCAAGAAGGGTTGAAACTCAAATCAGTCTTCTAATCCGAGGACATGAGGAGCCCTGCCCCAGATGTCTGTTTGCTTCTGATCTGGCAAGTTAAAAAATGTGCTCCTTCTGGACTCACTTGGTCCCACTGCCCTGGCCTCTCGAGCAGACCAGAACTAACCCCAGGCACCTGGGTCCAGAAACTCAGCAGTTTTCCTCCAGGAAATCAGACAGAAGTCAGATTCACAGCACAAACCAAAACAAATAAGTTTTATTAAGAAGCTTGAAGCGCTGGGGAAGGCGAGAAACGAGAGAGTGTGGGTGGTGATGCCACCTCTCCCCTCACCCCACCTAGTGCGTTTTTAACGGACATGAGCACCCCGCCGAGAAGTGCATCAGGAAGGGGGGTTCTGGATCCCACAGCGCATGTTGGCTGGAACAGCAAAGTCTGAAAGGAAGAGACTAAGGTTGAAACTAAGGGGCCCAGGCAGATCCCCTGTGCCCCACTAGGGACCCAGAAACCTAGGAACCCATCTTTTTTAGGGGACTTATCATTCTGGCCCCACTCCCCTCCCCACTCAGACCCATGAATCCAGGACCCCAGCCCCAACTCCCTCTGGACCCAGGAGTCCCAGCAACCCACAGCTCACCTATTTGCATAGGCTTGGGCAAGTCCAGGTTGGCCATGACCTTGACGAACTCATCACAGCTGAGGGTGAGGCGAGGGTTCAGAGTCCGCTCCTCCTCCACAGTGGACACCGTAAGCCCTAGGTGGCCAAGGGAGGGGGAAGGAAAGTCCACATGTCCAGGAGTCAGGCCTCTAGAGACTACATTTCCCAGGAGACCTTGGGGACCCAGAATGCCCCTGAGATTGTGGTCCCTCCTCAAGGGGTACTATGGGAGATGTAGTTTCCAGCAGTTCCCCAACAACTACAAGGAGGTCCTAGGGAAACCCAGGCCCTCCAGGATTCTAGGAGCTGTTGTTTCTACATCCACACACAGTGTATCTAATACGTGATCTTTCTGTCCAAAGGAATTTCTGGGAATTGTAGTCTCCATGCTCCCCAAGGAATATGGGAGTTTGGTGCCCTCTCTCAAATAGTAAGTTATATAAGCCCCACACCTCCTCCAGGAAGCCCTCACCATGGTAATCATGAGCAGGGTAGATCAGACAGTCACCCGGAAGTGTGAAGATCTTTTCATGGACCGAGTGGTACAAGGTCTTAGCACAGCCTGGGAAGGAAAGTTCAGAGGTTAGGGGATCAACAGGACAGAAGAAGCCCCCAACCCCTTCCCTGGGGAAAAGCGTGGGAGGATATAATCACTGGAGCTAAACCTTCTCCCTCATCTGTCAATACCCCTCTGTCTGGGTAGAGAAGAAGGAGAGGGAAGGGCATTTTAGGCAGGTGGAACAGCTATACAAAGACTTGAGGAATGGTGAGAAATTCAGCGTGGCTGCTGGAATGACCCCTTGGGGCTCAAGGAGTTGTGACCTCACCCTTGGGATTCCAAGCAAGGGTTCTAGGTGAGGAAGTGGGCTGGAAGTCAGAAACTAAAGACGTGAGGCCAAAGAGGAGACTGGAGCCAGGCTTCCAACAAGAATCCCTGAGTCCTAAGTTGGGGCAGGGGCAAACTTCTCTGGAACATTCTTCCGCCTTTCATTTCAGCCTAACATCTTGGAGTTCATGACTGTGTTGGGAGTGGATGGATGGGAGACTGGATGCCTCTGACAGAAAAAGACAGCGATGGAGATGGAGAGATAAGGAAAGCAGGAAGAGGAAGCAAGAGGCAGCCTAGGGGCCTGGCTGCCCACTGCAGCTCCTCATGGCTTCTGTCTTTTCGCTCTCATCCAGCCCTGCCCTCCTCCCCACAAAGCAGCTAAACCCTCCGAATCTAATGTCTACCCGACATTCACACACCTACTCAAAGGGCAGCTAACCCCTGAGATTCTGAAACTGAACTCCATTCTCCCTGCTAAACTTCTCATTCTAACTTCCCTGGCAGCTAAACCACTGAATCTATCAACTTTCCAGCAGCTAAATCCTGGAATCTAACTCCTCACACACATATGCCCAGTGGTTAAATTCTACATGGTGGTTTTTTAAACTATGTTCACAAATTCCTTGCTATTCCTCTCCTTAAAATGTGAGGCTTAATTCCTCTCACCTTTGAATTAGTGGTATGGACTCAGCAACTTGCTCCTAATAAATAGGATATTGCAGAAATGATGGAGTTTGGGGGCTAGATCATTAAAAAAAAAAAGTGGTCTCTGTCTGTCTGCCTGTCTCTGGTCACTCTCTGGGAGAACCCAGTGGCCATGTTGTGAGGACACTCAAGCAGCCCTGTGGCGACGGCCACACAACGAGGAACTGAGACCTTCTGGCAATAACCAGCGCTAACCTGCTAACCATGAAAATGAGCCACCTTGTAAGCTGACCCACCAGCCCCAGTAAAACCTTCTGGTGAATGCAAACCAGGCTGACAGCTTGACTGCAACTTCATGAGAGACTCGGAGCAAGAACCACCCAGCTGAGCCATTTCCAGTTTCCTAACACTCAGAAACTGTGAGATAATAAATGCTGATCATTATTTTAAGCCACTGTCTTTCAGAGTAATTTGTTATACAGCAATAGATAACACACCCTGAATCTAATTCTCCCCATCTCCAGCAACTAAACCTCTTGAATCTAATCCTGACCCCCTAGAAGTCTAATGTTCATTCATTCATTCTTGCAACAGATACTTAAAACCCTGGCACACACATCACTATATTAAGATTCCGGGCTGGGAAAGGGGCCTGTGACCTTGCTGGAAGTCCGTCCTCCCACATCCTCGGATGAGCAGGGCATCTCCAGTGAAGGCCATGCTGTGGTCATTCAAGACAAAGGTGACACAGCCTGGGGTGTGGCCAGGGCTGGCCCGGGTCTCCAAGGCCTGGCAGGGAGGAGGTGTACAGAGACAGTCACCAGCAAGCCCACCGCTCTGTCCTCATGGTAAAACTGGCCCCACAAGTCCCACCCCATCCCAGCATCACATCTAGATAAAACTGTCGAAAAAATTTTAGATTCCCAAGCTCAAAACTTATACCAGAGTAAACTCCAAATGGATTTGAGATGAACACACACACACACAAACAAAAAGTCATAAAACTATGGCAACAATAACAAAAAAAACCACAAATGTGAATATCTGATCTCTGGTTAGGGAAGAACATTCAAACGTGATCCCTAAAGTCACAAAATCATTAAGGACAAGATCGATGGCTTGACTTTAAAGAAATTTAAAGTTGCTAAATGGCAACATCATAAACAAAAATTAAAGCAAACCAGTAAGCTGGGAAATTATATTTGTTCCATGTATATATATAACACACAGGGGTCAATATACTTAATATATAAGCAGATCTTGCAAATCAACAAGAAAAAGACAAGCATGCTAATATAAAATGGAATACTAATTAAAGATGATGGTGAAAAAAAGTTAATTGTGCTTTAATACTTAATGACAGGAAAAGATGCGTACTATCTAATAAGCACAAAAAAACAGACAACTATCTCGTACAGTATGATTCTTTTAAAAGTATTCATTTTAACTGTAAATATATACTTTAGTCCTCAGGCTTTTCCTAGATCATCCTACTTATTTTTACAGTGTACAAGTAGTTTTGTAATTAAAAAGAAAAAAATTCAGGATAAATTAAAGATATAAACATTTAAAAAACATAAAAATACTAGAAAAATATAGAAGGATACTGATGTAGATATAGACAGACAACACACACACAATCTTGAGGGAGGGAAGGTTTTTCTAAGCATGATAGGAAATTCAGAGGCTATAAAGAAAAATAGTGACAAATGTGACCACATTCAAAATTTTAACTTAATTATTACCAAAACAAAAATTTCACAAAGTTAAAAGACAATAAAAACTCAGAGACAATATTAGCTGCACATATAACAAAATACTATAAAATGTTGATAGCCATAATATATAAACAGCTCCTAAGCATAAATAAGAATGCCTGGGCAGGGAGTAGCATGAATGAGTAGAAGAAAAGAACAGGTAATTCATGGAAGGTGAAACAGAAATAGTCAAAACACATCTGAAAACATGAATTAATCTTCCTTAAAAGGAAGGGTGTTCTTTCACGAACTAGAGCAAATGTACAACCCTTGTGCTGGTTTGAAGCTGTTATGTACCCTACAAAAGCCACGTTCTTTTAATCCAATCTTGTGGGTGCAGACTTATTGTGGGTGGGACATTTTATTAGATTATTTCCATGGAGATGTGATCCCACCCATTCAAAGTGGGTCTTAATTAGTTTACTAGAGTCCTTAATAGAGCTCAGAGCTGACAGACCCAGATGCTTGGACATGAAGCCCAAAGTTTGTTCTGGAGAAACTAAGAGAGGATCCTCAGATGCTTAGACAGAAACACCCTGGGAGAAACAAGCAAGGATGCACAGGAGCTGAGAGAGAGAAGCTAAGATAGAAGTCCAGAGACATTCTGGAGAAAGCGATTTTGAAACTGGAGCCTGGGAGAGAAGGATGAGTAGATGTTGCCATGTGCCCTCCCATCAGACAGAGGAACCCTGGATGCCATCGGCCTCTCTTCAGTGAAGGTATCCTCTAGTTGATGCCTTAGTTTGGACACTTTTATAGCCGTAGAGCTGTAAATTTGTAAGTAATAACTCTCCCTCCTCCCCCCCTTTATAAAAGCCAATCCATGTCAGGTATTTTGCATTCCAGCCGCTTTAGCAAACTGGGACAACACTATTACAAGGAATTAATAATAGAGGGGAACATGGGGAAAATGTGCCTATTGCAAACTGTGGACTATAGTTAACAGTAATATTTTAATACTCTTTCATCAACAGTAACAAATGTGCCACACCATACAATGGGTCAATAATAGTGGGGGATGAGGGGTATGGGGGATTGGGGTTTCCTTTTTTATTTTTATTTCTTTTCTGGAGTAATGAAAATGTTCTAAAATTGTATGCACAACTGTGTGATGCTACGGCGAGGCACTGATTGTACCCTTCAGATGGGTTGTATGGTATGTGAATATATCTCAACAAACTTGCGTTTAAAAATATATGTTGTTCACTCATCGAGTCCTGAGTTTGAGAAAATTCATGTAGGATATCATCATCTGAAGACTCATAGTCTGAGATTTCATTTATATCATCATTTCACCATCATTTGAGTCTAGAGTGCTGCTTTGTTACTTTGCATTCATCTTCTGAATCATCTAATAATTGTGAATCATTTTCCTCTGTAAATGTTCTCTTTGCCAGTATGAGCAGAAAACAAGAAATTCTGTTCAATGAAAGCTTAAAGCAGACCAATCTCCATTCTTCTTTTATGTCATCTTAAAAGATAATGATGTGATATTTTTGTCATTTCAATATGAAAATTGAAGGATGATGCAATAGTGATGATTTATTTCACTGCTGCATCTTCCTAGATGATTCCCTTATGTTTCTGTTTTCTTATGAATTTAGTCTTAGCATTGTTGAAAATAACCAATGAGAACTGAGAAAATAATTCTTAGGAGGATAAGAAATCAAAATACTTCTTAGTGTATCTTAGATTTATAAAAAAGGTCCAAGGGACCCACATGGTAATTGTGAGATAGAATAAATTTTATTCCATTTAAAATACATAAGTAAATTTTTTCTTTTGTTCTTATAAACACCTTTAAGAAAGAATAAAAGAATAAATATCATGGAATATCAATCCTTAAAAAAAAAAAAGTCAAAGGAAGGGAGGGATGGAGGGAGTCAAACTTTGGAAGCCCGATCAGACTGGTAACTGTCAAGAGTTGCCCAAGGCATTTGAGGCAATCCCTTTTGTTTCCTGGATGTAGGTACAATTCTCTACAGCCACTTTGGAGGGCAAGTTAGCAGTATCTGTCAGCATCTCAAATGTGCACTTGATAACCCTCAAAGCCACTTCTAGGATTGTGCCATTAAGAATCACTAACAAACACGCATAAAAATGCCCATAAAGGATGTCCTTGTTATCTACATCCCCACACTCAGCTCAGGGAACAAGAGTAAGAAAAAATATATTTACCTAATGATCCAACATCACTATATGTGTATGTTTGCATGCATTATTTAGTCTAGCTCCTCCACCAATCAGCATCCTTGTCTAGGTCACTCATCTGCTGCTCATGAAAGGCCATCACGTGACATCCCGTTACCCATCCCTGAGATCCATTCTGCCCTTTCTCCTGCTCTCAGATCCCTAATTTGGTTCTGGGCATGAATGTACCCAGTCAGCCATGTACTCTCCCAGCCTTCCTGGTAGCTTGGGTGGCCCCTGACCCAGTTCTCTGGCCAATGATATTTCAATAGATGTCTCCTCAGGATTTCTGGGAAAGCTTTTTACTTCCTGATAAGAGAGACTGATGCCTCCCCTTTCCCCTTCCTCTGGCTCTGAACATGAGATGAGATTGCTGCCGCTGCAGCAGCCACCTTGCAGCCATGAAGGAAAGGCCAAGAGAATCCCACAAACAATACTGCTGCCACGTCAAAGGCCGCAAACGGCTTCTTCCAGGAGAAAATTAAAGTGAGGTAAGTGAAGGGGAAGTGGTGGGAAATAATATCAGAGAGGGAATGGAGGGCTCAGATCCAGCAGGGGAGAATGAAGTCATGGGAAGGTTTGAGCCCAGAGAGACCAGATCAGTAGTCTATTTTTTAAATTAAGCACTGGTTTTTAAGATGGAGCAGACACTGCAGTATGGGGGAAAGGAGTGAACTTTTTAATAGAGGTCTGGGTTGACTGGATACCAGTCTTGAAAAGAAAAAATTTATGTGGGCTCCTACCTTACACTAAGCACAAAAATGAATCTGAGATGGATTACAGCACTAAATGTGAAAGATAAAACAATAAAGCTTTTAGAGAAAAAATATAGAACAACTTTGTAATCTTTGAGTTGGCAAAGGTTTCTTCAGCATAAAAAGTGTTAATCATAAAAGCAAGAACAGATACATTCGACTATACTAAAATTTAAAACTTCTGTTCGTCAAAATGCACCTTTAAGAAAGTGAAAAAGTAGCTCTCTGGAGTGGGAAAAGATATTCACAAACATTTATCCAATAAAGTTCTTGAATCCAGAATATATAAAGAACACCTACAAATCATAAGACAGTCAACAGAAAACTTGGTAAAAAGTGGGACAAACCCTTTGCAAAAGAGGATATCCAAATAGAACAAATATATGAACAGGTGCCCAACTTCATTTGTCATCAAAGAAATAAAAGTAAAGCTACTATACACTATGTAACACCAGTTTCAGGCTAAAACTTGAAAAATATCAAGTTTGGCAGGAATGTGAAGCAATCGGAACTTTCATATATTATGGTGTAAGCTATTCGCTGGTTTCTACTAAAGCTGCACCTACCCTGTGGCTCACTCCTAGGTGTACACCCGACAGGAGTGCATCTTTCTATTCACCGGGTCAGGTACTAGAATGTTGCTGGCAGCACAATTTGCAATAGCTGAAAGCCGAGGAGTCCCTGCATGCCCAACAACAGCAGAATGGAAAATAAATTGCAGTATATTCACACGATGAAATACTATACAGAGTGAGAATGAACAAACTATAACTACACACAACACGGATGTGTGTCCTAGACAAGATGATGAGCAAAAGAAACCAGATACAATAGAGTGGTGTGGAGTGAAGTGGAAGTGAATGGAATGGACGGCACAGAATGAAGAGGACAAGAATGAAGTAGGTGAGAGTGGAATGGAATGGAGTACAGGGAGTGAGGTGGAGTGGAGAGGAATGAAAGCAGAGTGGGGTAGATGGAGTGGAGTGGAGTGAAGAGGAAGGGAATATAGTGGAGTGGAGTGGGGAGGAAGGAATGGAGAGGGGTGGAGTGGATGGAATGGAGTAGAAGGGAATGGAGTGGAAGGAAAGGAGGTGGGGTGGAATAGAGAGGAATGGAATGGAATGGAATAGAATGGAAAGGAATGGAATGGAATGGAAGGGAATGGAAGGGAATGGAAGGGAAGGGAATGGAATGGAAAGGAATGGAAAGGAATGGTATGGAATGGAATGGAAGGGAATGGAAGGGAATGGAAAGGAATGGAATGGAAGGGAATGGAAGGGAATGGAGAGGAGTGGGGTGGAGTGGAGTGGAAGGGAATGGAATGGTGTGGAGTCAAGTGGACTAGAATGGAGGAGAGACAGTGGAATGAAATGGAGTAGAGGGAGTGGGGTGGAGTGGACTGGACTCGAATGGAGCAGAACAGAGTGAAAGGAAGTAGAGTGGAGTAGAGGTGAAAGGAGTAGGGGGGGTGGGGTTCAGAGGAATGGGGTGGGGTGGAGAGGAATGGAGTGGAGTGGAGAGGAAGGGAATGGAGTAGAGTAGAGTAGAGAGGAAGGGAATGGAGTGGAGTGTACAGCAGAGTGGAAAGGAAGGAATGGTGTAGAGTGGAGTGGAATGGGAAGGAAAGGAATGAGATGGAAAACATCAGAGTGCCTGGTACATAGTAAGGATAGATCTTGGTTCACGAAGCTGAAGTTTCAGTTCTGCGTAAAGAGGTAAAATATTTGTCTCTTGGAGGGCGCATGGAATAGTGGTTAAGAGCAGTTTCTGCAGACAGATGGCACGGGTTCTAGTCTTGGTTCTACTACTAGTTGTGTGGCCATGGACAGGTTATTTTGCTTCTCTGGGTCTGATCATTTGTAAAAGGGGGACAATAGTTGTACCCACCACATAGGGCTGTTATAAAGATTAAATTATTTTAGGTCTGTAAAGCAATTGGGTAAATGCCTGGTACATAAGCACTATATAATAAAAATAAATAATAACATTTAAAATTTTGAAAAAATACAATCTAGTAGAACCACAAAGCCTCTGGGTTCAAATCCTGGCTCAGTTACATTGTCGCTGTGTGATTTTTTCGGCAAGTCATGTTCCCTCTCTCAGTCTCAGCTTCCTGATCTGTAAAACAGGAAAAGCAATTCTGATCTCATCTCACCATTTGGTTATAAAGGTGCAGTAAGATCTATTTGTCAGAAAAGACACACTGGGAGCCCACAGGCTGCATTCAGCCTACAAAGTGGTTTGTTTAAGCTGTTCGGTAGTTATTAGAAGTCTGAATTCCTTGTCTATCCTTAAAAAGTGAGAGACTTCTCAAAAATGTATGTTTGTAACTTCTAATTTTTTCAAAAAAGAGCAAGACTTGGAAGTAGACTATATTTCCAAACATGAATAATCCACATGGATGGTGCAGTAACTGTCCCTCACAAACGGGGCGTGTACCCTGAAATCTGCCACAG
>PVKY010002354.1:0-26047 GCA_004027775.1 Bradypus variegatus | reverse complement strand
CTCCCTCCCTCTCTCTCTCTCTCTCTCCCTCTCTCCCTCTCTCTCCCTCTCCCTCTCTCTCTCCCTCTCTGTATTTCGTTCTCCTATAAAGGACTCCAGCAGGAGGACTAAGACCCTCCCCGAGCGAGGTGAGTCACATCTTAAGGTCCCCCTTACGCTGGGTCCCCACCCACAGGAATGGATTCGGTTTAAGAACACGTCTCTCTGGGGCACACACAGCTCCAAACACCACATCCCGTTGCTGCCTCCCGTCCTCTCGTTTCCATCCTTAGGAGGCGGGTGTGGGCAGGGGCGGGCGGCAGAGACTGGGGACCCCCGGGCAGGCCGTGCTTGCTGGGAACGGTGGGTGGCGTGACTCAGTGCTTCCGGATAACAGGGAATCAGGCGTCGGGGCTGAGCAAGGATCCCACCCACCGAGGACGTGGGAAGGGGGCCAGCCATACCCAGGACCAGGAGGCTACAAATAACTGTCCACCCTTGACGACAAAGGCGAGCGGCTCCGCGTGTCCGAGGACGAGCAGAGAGCGGGCACAAGTAGGGTTTATCGGAAGAAGGAAGTCTGCACGGTTAGGGGAAAAGTGGGCAGCGGGTTAAAGATTCAGGGGAAAGATCTTACCTCTGAAAACGCAGTATCGGGTTCCAGAAAAGCATGAGGAAACTATTCCGTTTCCCAGAAGAGCACAGCCTCCGTGCAGCAGGACGAGGCAGCCACGGCGACGGGCAGGGCAGGCGCGGGGAGAGGCCGCCACAGGCGAGCACAGGGCCAAGGAGCGGAGCAAGCGACGGGCTCGTCGGCAGAAGCAAGGTGCAGAGCCGCAAAGCAGAAAACCACGCCACATCCCGCAAGGCCACCTCGAGACGCTTCCTCAGACTGGAGAGGAAAAGGCCACAGGGAGGAAAACAACAAGAAAACAACTGAGATGGCAGTCCGAGTGCAGGTCTGATGACACTGGCAAAAACAGACTAGGGAAAATTAACTGGGGTTAGAGCTTTTTCTGGAATAAATACAATAAAAAAGGGGGCTACTCACATTTCACACAAAATGAGATGAGCATTGTCTACCTCCTGTTATATATTTTGAAAAGCAAAGAGAAAACCCATGAAATGACCTTGAAATGACGGAGTAAAGTCCCTGCTTCTTCTTCTCCAAGGGGGAAATTTATAAAAACCCTCGGTGAGACCACAAGCTCACGCTGTGCCCAGAGACACAGGGCCCCCGAGACCGTACCGTGGAGAAGGCAGCTTTCCACCCACGCTGCTGGCCCAGGACGGGCCCCGCCACTGGGGCTGGAACCTGATTTGCATCTTCCCGCAGCCCCGACATCCGTCTAGCGGGCATAAGTGACCGCAGCCCCCACTGCAGGACCATGGAGGGGCCATGGGCCATCAGGGGCAGGCAAGGGGCCGGGGGCCGCTCCCAACCCACCCGTGAGCAGGGCCTGGATTCAGCTCTCCTTACGGGACGTGGAAACAAACTCAGTCCCGAGCCGCCGAGCACTGTCGGTGCGTTCCCAGGACCCCAGCCCTGCACCAGGACCTGAGGGAAGACTGGAAGACTAGGGGTCCATGGAGGGGAGATGGGGCTGGGTCTGCAGCCTTGTGGGGCCTCAGGGTGACCACCCTGGGAGGCTGTCACTTCCAAGGGCAGGAGAGCAGCCTGGGGACTCGGGGTCTGGAGTCCCCAAATCTGGCTGCCCGTTTGAGGAGGCACCCGCGGGCCCCTCGTCTGCACAGTGGGGACAGGAACGCACCGGTACAGGGCTGCTGCGGAGCCGAGCGAGAGGGCTGTGTGTAAACTGTAAAGTGCTGTGCTGCTTCTAGGGACTCTGCAGGGCCCTGCCCAGTGACCGTCCCTCTTCCGGTCCTCGGCAGAGCCCAGAAGGCGGCGGCCTCTTGGGGCCCTCAGGCAGGCAGCTTCTGCCACGGTCTGGTTCGTTAGGGAAACTAAGAGACTGAGAGGCAAAGAAATTAACGGAAGCTTCTGTATGGGTTTCAGAGGAATGTCCCTCCCTACGGCAGTTTTAATGGGAGGCAAAGGCATCTCCCTGACAAAAATGAAGTTTCTGAAAGGAAGTTATGAAGCACGAGTGCCATAAATCACCGGGAACGGCTGGTTTCCCCTGGGTGCCGGAGCCGTCCAGGGAAAAGGAGGAAGACACGGTGAACAGACATGTGAAACACAGCCTGAAAAACAAAAACAGTTCCTGAACCCCGGGAAGCGGCTGATCTGACTTTTTCCCATCTTCTTTATAAAAGCGAAGGGACAGTTGAGAATTAGACACAGTCAGTGGTACCCGGAGGGAGGGAGACCACAGGGGGGACGTGGGAAGGAGCCCCCGCACCTCTGCAGCTTCGTGGGGCACACGGGCTCAGGAGTCGGGGGCTCCGAGAGAAAGGGCGAGCGCTCGGAACTCCAGGGGCAGGGCTGGGCTTTTCTCTTTCAGGCTGAGAGAAGCAGCTAGAGGCTCGCCGTGGAGCAGAACTCGCCGTCTGGCAGAAGTTCTGGGGGGCGAGAGCCAGGCTTGCAGAGGGCCAGCTTGAGAAGCAGAGATTTTTTGGAGAAGAAATACAAACCCATTGCTCCAAGGCCCAACTGTAGCTGGTACCACTCAGCGACGGTGTTGCCAGAGGGGCTTTCCTGGGCGTGTTGAAAGGACAGAGAATAATCATCAGTTTGTACAATACCCACGTGCTAAATCGTCTAAGGACAGTGCAGCCTCTCTGTAGGTTGAGCCAAAGCTCAGAAACGGCCTGTTGGGTCAGGCAGGGTGTGGGGTCGGACGTCAGGGCTGGCCCCTCTCAACTCCAGCCCCCTCGTGGCCCCGAAGGATGGCTGGCAGGTTGAACGAGTGTCCCTCGGAAGGGGCAGGGGTCCTCTCGGGCAGGGGTCTCCCCGAGAGAAGACACTCATCATCGTAACTTAACAAAGTCCAAGCCCCTGGCTTGTTGCTTTCTTTTACTGAACTAATGTTAATCAATCCAGGAAATCAATCCGTTGTTCTGTTTACCTATGGATTCACGAGCTACCCCATGAAGCTCAGATTCAGATAACCTCAGGATTCGACGAGAGAAAACCGATGGGAAAACGTAATTGTTGTCCTATGAGAAGCACCTTGCGTCGTTTTAATCGTAATTCCCTTTGCAAACCATCCTGGCTCTTCGCTGTAATTCAGATGACAGCTGGAGTAACTAGAAACAATTTTCTGACCAAGGGCCTTTTAACACCAAACCAAAGAAATCAGTCAACAGATCTCCCTGCCTCCAGCTCTGCTGGAAGGTAACCGAAGGTGACTGGCAAGGTAAGAGATGATGAAACCTGTGGCCACGAGAGGCGAAAAAAATTAATTGTGTTTCAAGAAACTGTACCACAAATTGCCAAACCAAAGAAATATTTTACGGCTCGGTTTTCCTCCTGCATTCAGTATCAGAAGTGACATCGTCATCCTTGGAAGCCGAACCTTGCAAATGGAAGCCCGTTTCCTGCCGTGATGTCTGCTGATTCCCTGCACTGATGCTAAGTGAAGCTGGATGAGAAGTGGCTCATTTCTAACCCTAATGGATTTGCACAGAGACCATTCTCCTCATTCTCCTAAAACCCAAGTCGTAATTATCCCAGTGCCTGGGGAACCCGTGGTACAGCTGCAAACACCACACCACATAGCTTTGCTTTATGAAAATAATTTTCTTTCTACAAGGGCATCATTTCTTCGGTACGTGGGATGAAGCAATGCCAGGGCTTCCAGCAAAGCCGTGCACAGACGTGTCTTCAGTGGGGAGCCCGTCGCCCACGGCAGGGATGTGTCCCGTCATCCAGGGTGCCAAGGCCTTGCTTGGGGTGGGCTCCTCTTCCAACGTGAGCTGAATGAGGTGGGGTTGGGATAAGGAGGGCTGAGGGTCATTGGCACTTGTGAAGGACCCAAATCGAACGCATCTCTGGGTTTGTCCTGCCAGGAAGCTCGGGGGCACGTGAGGCAGTTGGTCCAGGGTTTGCTGAAATGAAGAAAGAGATTCCTACGGTTGCTTTTTCTTCTAGAACTTTTCTAATCAGAATGGACCTTGCTGTCAGGGAGGCTGGAGGCAGTGGGAGTGAGCTATGGCAGAGAAAGGCTGGAGGAGCCCAGAGCTCTTGGATTTTTTTTTTTTGGTTTAACAAGAGTCAATATTATGCAACGTCCATACCAGCTTGAAGTAGCTGCCAACTCAAGAACAAGGGCTGGATAATTTACAGTGCAAGGAATCCATTCTTTTTGAGAGGGGGAAGGGAAAAATAAAGATTTAAGCTTGTTATCCTGGTCTGAACTTTCCCCTCCATTCTTAATGGCACTGGGTGTAAACAAACCATCCATCCTGTTTTGTGTGGCGGCCTGGGCTCTGCAGAGGCGCTGAGGAAACGACAGGCCGGCGGCAGGTCCCTGAGCACAGGCCTGCGCCTCCCCTGCCTTGGAAAGCAGCCTCACTTCCATTTTTCCAACCTAGGGCACCGTCATCTGTAGCTTTGGCTCGATCCCAGCCTGGCCTTCTCTTCCTCTGTCCCCACGATCGGCAGAGGAAACTGTTTTATTGTCAGCTACTGGCGGTTCTTCTGCCCCTATTTTTCATGTGAGGTTAAATATGCATGAGTGCCCGTCAACGGCACCCTATGAGCAGGCCTCCCTGAGCCCAGACTGTGGGGCCGGTGCTCGGTGACGCGGGTCCGGGGCCACGGGGTGGCGAGTGGGTGCCGCGGGGAGCATCTGCGGGCCAGGCCAGGACTCGCTCCTTAAGGAGCCCCATGGCAGCTGGGGAAGTCCCCTGCGCTCCCGAATGCCCCCCTGGGTGTAGCACGTCCTCAGATCACAGGTTCCTGCCACCCTGTGACCCACCTGGCACTGTCCACCTTAGGTGTAGCCAGGTGAGAGCCAGGATGCACCCCCCTGCCCCCCAGCCCCCAGGAGGGAAGGGCCGGACTAAGTTTGACACAAGTGTGTGTGTGTGTGTAGGGGGGGGGGCTCTGTGCCTCTGCAGGTGTGAGGGGAAGGGTCACAGAAGGTTGCAAGGCATGCTGGGTCTTTAGGGGAAGGGGCTCACAGCTCTGACTCCTGGGGCCTTTTCTCGACTTGGGATCTCCCACACTTGCTCTCTTCCTGCCTTACTTCTTCCCTGAGCCTTCTGAATCCGTGAGCACCGGCTGCCATGGTGAGACGAGGGGCCCCCCTCTCCAAACCTCTGGCTGTGGCCACACGGCTGGTTTCCTGCTCGGCAGCTTTGTGAGCTCAGGGCCAACTGGGGGGCCCAGGGCTGCCTCCCAGCTGGGGGTTGAGCACGTGGCAGTCGTGGAGGCTCGAGGGATGCGCATGGCTCCACCAGCAGAGAGGTGGAGCTGCCTGGCCAGGGGCTGCAGTGGAGCCGGGAGCCAGGCCCTGTGGGGCAAGGGGTGCTTTGGGCTTGAGAGAAGGCTCTGGAATTCGCAGGGTCCTGTGTGCCACACTGAGCCTGGGGTGGGTTGGGAGCCACTGCTTGGATTTGAGCAGGGAGTGTGGACCCCAGTGTGGGAAGGGGCTCAATGGAATGGGGTTGGAGGTGGTGAGGGAGGAGGGGGCCCGGGCCCAGCAGATGGCCCAGGACCAAGGTGGCAGCAGAGCAGAGAGAGGAGGCTGCTGGCCGGGCCGAGCTGGGGGGACTCACATGGGAGAGGGGCATGGTCACCCCTGGGGAGGCAGAGGGCGACTCAAGCCACTGCTTGGGCACACGGTGTTGCCAGGGAGGTTGTCCATGGGAGGTGTCTGCCCGCCCTCAAAGGTGCATATCCCTCTGCAAAGTTCTCATCTAGAAATGGGTGCTCAGGGATGGGCTTCTGGGCAGAGACATCTCAGCACTGGGAGCTGCCAACGGCCCGCACCAGGAGGTGGGGAGCCAGGAGCTACCTCGCAATTCCGGGCAAGCCACATGGCCTCTTGGACTCAGTTTCCCCATCTGAACAGGGGAGGCAGTAAGAGTTGCTTTTTTCCTTCCAGGGCCTTCAACACCACAAAAGAGGACGGCAGAAGTCAGGGCACAGTAGACTCAAGAGTGACGCGGTGGGGCCCTCAGATGGGTCTGGATGACAAAGTTCCCGGGTGTGTCCCCTGCCATAGCCACGTGGGGACAGGGCACTTGCACAGTGAACGCTTGGGAAGGGGTGTCGGACTAAATCTCCACCTGGTCCTTGTTAACATGGACGTCACCTCCTGAAAGTTCCCCGTTCACCCAGCTCCCGGTGATTCGAAGGACAAATCGCCTGGCTCATTCTCCCCCTGAACTTCCTTTTGGGCTACAGCCATAGGAAGAGAAAGTCCACCTTCCCCGACAGCTCCCCGGGACCCAGCCTCCTCCAGGGGCCAGGGGAGTCCGTTTCCACCCCGGCTCAGCTCCCCGACTGCCGTGTGCTGCCCGGAAGCCTGTTTCTTTCTCTGTAACGTGGGAGGCCACCGTCCACTCTGCCGCCTCTTGGGATTACAGTGAGTTTCCATGAGCTGCACGGTGTCCACACGTGGGCTTCGGAAACGGTAAGGTGCTGCCCAAGTACAAAGGGTGACTACTATTTTCACACATGGATGACTCGGCAAAGCCCCTTTAAGCCCCTAGGTGAGGATGGCCACAGCTTTTCCAAAAGGAACCAGAACATTCCTGGACACATCAAGAGAGGATTAAACATCTTAAGACTGAAGCTGGCCTGAAATCTCAGGGAATGGTGCATGCTGCCCCCTTGCCCCTCACTGTACACCCCCAGGAGGCACGGCTGGCTCTTGGGGTGCCTTGGCTGGACACCCAGCCACTGAGGGAAGGTAATGACTGTGCAGCGCCGGCCCCTAAGTCTCACCGGCTGGAAGGCCCTTTCCCGGGGCAGAATGGGAGATGGCTAAAACAATCCTGTTAATAGTGATAAACTGATAAAGTGGTATTGATCGTTATTGAGACAGAAGTGAACCTCTACGGGGGAAGCACAAACCCAGCCCTGCACCCGGGAAAGCCGGAGCCTGCGGTGGCCTGCTCGGGGGGAGCCAGCTGGGGCGCGGTGGCGGTGACGAGCGCGTGTGGATTTATTTAGCGCCTCTCTGCAGCCCCGGAGCACTTTGTGCACTTATTGGGAAGTGCCTGGAACCAGAGGGAAGCTGTGTCCCACGAGCAGCGCCATCGGCTCGGCAGGGGCGGCGCAGGGCTCTGGAGCAAATGCCGAATGACAGGTACGCACGGCTCCCACTTCCAGAACACTCAGGAAGACGCTGTTCCGCTCCGCTCAGCAGCCTGCTGGGAACACTGACCTGAAGGGGTGAGCGTCTCCACGAGGCGGGGGTGAGCCCGGCTTTCAGGGGGGGACGTCCAAGTGGCCTGCAGACCACAGGCATAAACCGCTCCGCGCCCCCAGCTCCACGCCGGCGAGCCCCAGGCCGGTGTGTCCGGGTCGCCCACCTCAGCGGAGCTCCTGGGGCCCCCCTGGCCGGGATGTCTGAGCCCCGCAGGCCTGGCCGTGAGGTGCTCGAGGCCGGCTCTACTGTCTCGGGGTTTGTCCAGACCCCGAGGAAACAAAACCATTTTACTTGGAACGTTGCAAGTATAAAAACAGCAGAGAGGACCCTGCAAAGCCTCTACCCCAGTTCCCGCACGCCGACAGTCCTGTTACCTGCCGACCGGCCGGAACGTGTTTTTCTGAGCTGTCTGCGAGGAAGCGGCACGTGTCCTGGCTGCCCACATCTACACACGTCAGCGTGTGCTTCTCAAGAATAACCTCAGCGCAGTTGTCACCTTCAGTAAATCAAACGCTGACAAGACACTTCCGTACCCCACTCTCATCCTGGTGGTGTCAGCGGGAGCTTCTAGCACAGGGCACAGCGTGGGAGCAGCTCCTGCAGTGGGTGCCACGTGTCTTTAGTCCCCGTGTCCTTGGGAATGTTCCCGCAGCCTTTCTCTGTCTTTTAGGGCCTTCGTGCCCTTTAAGTGATGACCAGGTTTCCGCAGCAGCTTTCTCACGGCAGCTGCCAGGCTAGAACCCGTCTGCGTCTCGCGTGGTTGTGCCACCCATTGGCCTCCCGCTGTGGCTGGGCTGCATATGGGACCAATGGACAGTGGCATCCAGCGTTACAGGGTGAGCTCGAGGCTGCCCGGTCAGGGCTCCTCCCGACAGCGGGCTCTGCTGTCACAGGCGCCCTTTGCGCAGTGCCCCTCGAGGTGCGAGGCGGCCGGGGGCCCACGGCTGAGCCAGCATCCCCGGGGTGACTGAGTGACAGGAGACGGGGAGGCTTTTCACATCCAGCCGAGAGCGAGCTTCACCAAGACTGATGAGGAGAGCAATGAGAACACAGTGATTCAAAGAAACGGGCGCCGGGGGCCGCAGCCAGCCAACCCTCGCGCGCCCGCCTTTACCTCCTGCCCGTCCGGGGCCACCCCTTGGAGCCGGGGAGATGCCTGGGCTCGACACAGGGCCCCGGGTGCTCGGGGGAGCAGAGGGCTTCTGAGGGCAGCTGCATCCTCCCTCTTCTCCTGCCTTTGGGGGTACTCAGCAGAGAGGGGGCTGAAAAGAGAAAACGGAGGAGGACAGAGGAGGACAGGGCCTCGGGCAGCACCAGGCTGGGGGACAAGCACAGTCCAAGCCGATTGCCCAGGGTCCCGGGTCTGGCCTACGGCACCCCGACATGTAAGACCCCTCATGAGGGCATGGACGAAGCGGGGACCAGGAGAGCTGGGCTCAGGGCCGGGCCCTCGGACAGACCGCTGCGCCGCCTCCCGGCCCACCTCACATGCCCACAAGGCCTGAGGCCCCGGGCCGGCGACACTGACCGGCAGGGAGCCCCTGCCCTGGGTGCCTTGCACCCCGCTTCAGGAAAGGCCCCTTGGAGACCCCTTACTTGGCTTTCCAGTAGTTCCTGGAGAGCAGCAGTTGCTGGGAAACAGGAGCGGAAACAGGGTCGTGCTGGGGGGAGGAAAGGGCAGCCAGCAGGGGCCCGGGCCTCAGGGGTCTCTGGGGTGGGGACCCGGGCCCAGAGCGGCCGGCCTGAGCGAGGGGCCTGCTGCTGAGAAAGCACTCAGCCTGCGGTCGCTCTGCAGCCCAGAGCCCCAGAGAGAGAAGGGCCTGACTGTTCCGTCAGAGTTGTCCTTTAGAAGGTGTGGGGGTTGAGTTGTTCCCCCAAAAAGTCAGATCCAAGCCTTCCCCAGCACTCACGGATGTGCCCTTATGTGGAACGGCCTGAGCAGGCGCCATTAGTTGACACAGGGCCATCCTGAGGTGGGGGCCTGACCCATCACGGCTGGTGGCCACGTAAAGGGGAGACGGGAGACAGACACACAGACCCCAGGGAAGACCGACATGTGAAGACAGAGGCAGAGGCTGAAGCAAAGCATCCGCACGCCCAGGAATGTCAAGGGCTGCCAGAAACTGCTGGAAGCGGGAAGAGGCCAGGAGCCTCCCCAGACCCTCCACAGGGAAGCATGGCTCTGCGGACATCTATCTCTGACATCTGCTCCCCAGAACTGGGAGAGAGGACATTTCTGCCATTTTAAGTCCCCAGTTTGTGGAGCTTTGTTACGGCGGTCTCAGGAAACACACACAGGTGGCGAGCCAATTTTACACCATCCCGAACCTCACGCTGAAGGAGAAGGCAACGTTCGGAGGGGACTTCCCTCACGGGCACCCTGTGACATGCAATAGGGGCAATGACACAGGTTCCACCAGGCCCCTGAAAGGGTTAACAGAGCCAAGGAGCACCTGGCCCGGAGGCTTTCCGGAGGCTGCCACAGGACGTTCCCCAGGCTCCCTCGCCACGTGCTCTGCCCCACACCTGTCGTGGGGTGGAGCCCACGTCCCCTTCCCTGGAACCTGGCTACGGTGACCGGTGACTGTGGCCCATGTGGTGGGCGGGAAGGTGTGAGCTCAGGAGCCTGGACCTCTCGACCCACAGGCCAGAGGCCACTGAGGGAGGGAGCTGGAGGATGAGGTGCGAGGCCAGGTGGACAGGACTGGGTGCAGACGGGCGAGGCCCCCCAGACCCCCTGCCCAGATGACACTCGAGATGAATGCGCTCACCTGAGTGAGGGGCAGCACAGCCCACCTCCGAACCGCAGGGGAAGGACAACACCACCGGCTCAAACCACTAAGATCTGGGTGGTTGGTTATGCAGTAAGAACAACGAAACGGAAATTGGTATCTGGAACAAAAACTTAAAACATGTGGCCCTGGCTTTGGAATCAGGTGGCAGGTGGAGGCTTGAAAGGTGGGGAGGGGGAGGAGAGCTTCAGTGGAGCTGGAGTTGCTGAGAGGGGATTGCTGTCAGGGGCTGGAGAAAGGGTGACACATCACGCAGGACAAGGGCAAGACCTTCGCAAGCAGCTAAACTGGAATACAGAAAATGCACCTAAAGAACCTGTAGATGTGGTGGATAAAAAAAATTTCTAGGCAGAATGTTGAAAGTGCCAATCAGCACCTTTTACCTGTATAAGATAAGATATAGGAAGAGAGAGATGAGCTAAGACAGAACTGTTCAGCTTGCAAGCAGAATATAAAGGAAATATAAGAATCAGCATTTGCTGGTTAAAAAATAAAAGTATTTCATGTTTCCAGTATCTCCAGTCAACAAAAGATTCCCAAAGGAAGAAGTGGCCTTGGAGTAGAGACTGAATCAGGACAGCGGCTATAAGACCCCTTTGGAGGATCTTAGAACAATTAAGACAGTGTATTACACACTCTCTCAGTGGCAGGAAAAGGCTTCTAAGAACCTCAGGGACAGTGCCTCACAGCAGTGTGACAACATCCAACATACAGTGAGGTCTGTCTTGAAAAGCATTATGGCTGTGGCTTTTTGGCCTGTAGTAAACCTCAAAAAGATTCATAGGAGATCCACAGAGTTTTTAAGAGAATCATATTAGTAAGAGCACCACCAGCTGGTCTAGAGGAGGCTGATACTGTTCAAAATGAAGATGCCTCTGCGGCTCCAACTTTCTGTGAGATGAAAGCAGACAGACGTCTACTCACTGTCAAACACGGATCATTTCTGATGGAAAAATAAGGACCTCCTGAGAGCAAAAACAAGAGGCAAAAAACAGATTAGAAAACAACTCTGGGGAGCAGAACTGGGTGCTAACCAATGAAGACCTCCTCCTTCTGGAGTAGGGAGCTCTTGTGACCTGCACTTGGCTGGATCCCAGGACAGGGATGGACTGGCGACTTCCACGGGCCTCCCGTTCCTCCTGGTTTTGAATGGGAGTGTCTGCTGTGGTCATCCTGCCACTGAATATGATCAGTAATTTGATTTTTGAGCTCACAGATCCCCAGATCAAGAGGAGTCACACCAGGGCAGCCACGTACTTATCCAGGTGGATCTAATACAGATTATGAGATCTGAGACTTTGAGCCTGACACCCTAATGGGTATGACACCTTTGGGAATCCTGGGATGTGGGAAAGAATCTGGGGCATGTGGAAGGAAAAGAAATAATTTTCTGCCAGAAAATGGACTGTGGTAGATTGTTTCATGGCCCCAAATTCCTTACCTGCATTAGTCAGCTCCTTTGCACGGAAACTTCACCACATCTCCCCCTCAAGAGGTGGAGACTCTTTCTCATCTGTATTAATTTGGGCTGGCCTTGTGACCGTGTTGTGGCCAAAAGAATGTGGCAGCAGTAAAGCTGTGTCCATTTGGAGCTCTGGCCTTGACAGCCCTTGAGACTTTGCCCTGTCGGAATGTTTTCCAAGACGCCCATGTAAAGAAGCTCAACTGACCTTCAGGAGGGTGAGATGCCAGATGGCAGAGAGCCGAGGAGCTTCAGACAAGGGCTGGCATCAAATGCTAAATGTGGGAGTGAGGCTTGGTAGACGATCTGGCTCAGCCACGTGAGTCAGTCCAGATGAAACAAGCAGAGGGGATGACCAGACAGCCGATGGAATAGTGAGAAATATTAAATCATTGCTATTTGAAGCCACTAAGTTCTGGGGCCATTTGTTATGCAATAGCAGAAAACGGAAATACCTACTGTTTTAGTTTGCTAGGCTGCTGAGAGCAGACACCGTGAAATGTGTTGGTGTTGACAATGGGAATTTATTATCTTACAAGCTTACAGTTTTGAGGCTGAGAAATATGTCCCAATCAAGTCATCATCAAGGCAATGATTTCTTCCTGAAGATTGGCTGCTGGAGACCCTGGGCTCCTCTGTCACATGGCGGTGTCTGCATCTGCTGGTCTCCCCCTTCTCTTTTGGGTTTCACTGCTATCGGCCCTTTGCTTCCACAGTGCGAGCTCTCGTGCGCTCTTTCTCTCGCTCTCTCTCTCTCTCCATCCCATTTATAAAAGACTGCAGTAAGAGGATTAAGATCCACCTCAGCCCACGACTTAATTGAAGTAACTGCATCAAAATGCTCTGCTGTAAGTTCACAACCACGGGAATGGACAAGCTTTAAGAACGTGTCTTTCTTGGGTACATACAGTTTCAAACCACCACGTCTACCATGACTGATCAAGACAAAAACAAACAAAAAGGCAACATGAATTATTAATATCAAGGTGCTTAAAACAGAGATTTATGGATTCTCCTGAGACTAAGGACTACAGGGTTGTTACCAACCTCAATGGATAACGTAGATGAAATGGGTAAATTCCTTGAAATGTAAAACTTTATAACTGCTACAAAATAAACAGAAGACATAAATAGCCCTATATCAGTTTTCAAAATTTCACCTGTAATTAAAGACTTTCCAAAAAACAAAACTCATGCTCAGAGGGCTTCACTGGCAAATTCTACCAAATATCTGAGGAAGAAATAAGACCGGTCCTGCACAGACTCTTTCAGAGAAGAGAGGAAGAGGAGGGCCCAGCACATTTTAGGGGGTCAGCAGAAGCCCAACTTGAGAGTAAGGAAAAAGAACAAGAAATTATAAGCCGATATCTTCCTTGAGCAGAGATGTAAACTCCTTCACAAAATACTGCAAATCAAATTCAGCAATATGTGAGAAGCACAAAACAGCATGTCCAAGTGAGGTTATTTTAAGAACGTAAGATTAAACATTTGAAAATCACTTGTAATTCCCCACATTAGCAGGGTGAGGTGATCAACCACATAATCATCTCAACAGACGCAGAAGTGTTTGATACAAGTCAACACCCATTCATTTTGGAAAGGCTCAACAAATGAGGAGCGGAACAGAGCTCCCCCAATGAGAGAAAAGGCATCCATGAAAAACTTACAACTAACCTCACGCTTGATGGCAAGAGACTGAATGATGTTCCCCCAAGATGGGGAAATCCGAAAGAATGTTCATTCTTCCCATTTCTAGCCAACATTGTTGGAGGCTAAAACAAGTGAAATAAGGCAAGAAAAAGAAATGAAAGGCATAAAAATGGGAAAGGAAGAGGTAAAACTCGTCACAGATGATATGACCATACTTAGAGAAAATCCTAAATAAACTAAAAAAAAGGACTAGTTCTTAAATTTTGCAAGTTGTGGGATTCAAGGACAAATGAAAAAAATTAATGGGGTCAAAGTCATAAAGGTGAGCGGAGTCTGAGATCAGACAGTCACAGCCTGGAGGAGACCAAGGAGACACGACGACTAAGTGCAGCGTGGGGTCTTAGAGCAGAAAGAGAACCTTGGCGGAAGAACTGGGGACGTCTGCTTCAGTCTGCAGTGAACACACTGTATCAGGGTAATTTCTTAGTTTGATAACTGTCCCATGGTTATGTAAGGGATCAACGTTATGGGAATTCTTTGCATAATTTTTGCAACTCTTTGAAAGTCTAAAATTATTTCAAAATAAAAAACTAAATGAAGTAAAAGAGCAGAGGCAGCTTCGTGGCTGCGAGAGGAGCCAAGTGTCCCCGTGGGCAGCTGCCGTGGCAGCGGCTCTGCCCCAGGCCAATCTTGCTGCCAGGGCCTGGAAGTCTTTCCTGAGACCTCAGCCTCTTAAATTTCCTTCCCAAGATTCTAAAAGTATTTACTGCCCTAAAATAAATCCCTTGCTGCTTAAAAAAAGAGTCACCACTAAGAAAATGAAAAGGCAAGAAGCCACAGACTGGGGGAAAATATTCTTAACACATATACTTGAGAAAGAAATTGTTTCTTCCCAAGATGGGGAAATCCGCAAGAATGTCCATTCTTCCCATGGACTGTATGGGAATACAAACAACTCCTACAACTCAACAGTGAAAAGACAAATGTAAAAACGAGCAAGGGCTCAAAGAGCCACTTCACAAAAGAAGACACAGGTGAGCAGCCAGACGGGGAGCAGGTGGGCAGAGCTCAGCACCTCCCGCCATCCAGCGAATGCACAACTGCCGTGAGCTTTCACTTCTCACTCCTAAGGGCTAAAATGCAAAGGACTGACGAAGTCAAACGCCTCAGGGATGCAGAGTGACTGGAACTCGTACGTCACCGGTGAGCACGTGAAGTGGTGCCACCACTTTGGAAAACCGAAAGTGTCCCTAGAGTTATGTAACGATCCACCTACACAGCACCTCCATCCTTAGGGATTTCCTGGGAGAAATGTAAGCACATCCACAAAAAGACGTGAAGAAGAATGTTCACAGCAGCTTTATTTGTAATAGTTAAAGCTGGAAGCAACCCAGTGTCCACCAATAAAGGAATGAATAAGCAAACTGTGGTCAATTTATGCAATGGAACATTATTCGGCAATAAAAAAATCTATTAACTGTTGATACAGGCTGAATCTCAAAACATTTATGTTGAGTGATGGAAGCCGGCCACAGCGTGGGATTCTACTTGTACGACGTTCAAAAACGGAACAGAATGAATCCAGGGTGATGGAATTCAGATGGGGTTTCCTATGTGGAGTGACGGGAAGGGGACAGGAGGGAACTTTCTGAGGGGAAGGAAGAGCTCTGTATCTCCCCTGGGGTGCTGATTTCCCAGGGCTAAACATTTTCAAAACTCCTTCAACTGTGCACTTAAATCTGTGCATGTCCCAGGTACGGGATGTGCCCCCTTTCTCCCGTCCCACCACAGGTGCCCCTCAGGTGGCCGCCCAGCCCCCTTCTCTGCCTCTGCCTGCCCCAGCCCTGCAGGACCCACCCAGCCTGGGAGTCACGTCCCATGTGGGAAACCCCAGCTGCCTCTTTGCACCCTGCAGCACCCCACGTGGTGCCTGGTCCCACGTTTGGGCGAGCCCCAGATCTTCACTCTTTGCGGCTGAGCTCCTGGAGGCAGCTTGTCCTCCGCATGCCTCTGCCACCCCTTCTGGAAAGACCACTGGGCAGGCCAGGCCACATGGTGGGGGGGTGGCCCATGCTCCCAAGGCACCCACCACCACCCAGGTGTCCCCAGGGGAGCACCAGGCTCTGCCAACATGTTGGGGAGGACGCCACCTGCTTACTTTTTTTTTAAACAAAGAACAATAGAGTTGAAATTAGCTTAAGACCCCCTTGCTCTTCTTGATGAAAGTTCTGTATTACATTCACAAAGAGAAACACTAGGAGCCTTAGGAAAAATAATAATAAAAAAGCAGCTCTGTTGGCGAGGAGGAGTTGAAGACCTGCTCTCTGAGGAGCCTGTGCCACCTCTTGAATGAATTTGTTTCTGAAATCAGCTTGATCTATCCTCAGAAATAATTAGTGGCTTGCATTTCCGCGAAGATACAAGGAATGGTGGAAATTCTGAAGGTGAATGAAGGGTCCCAGTGTATGCCACGGCCACACTCTCCTCTGCTGCTCAGACGGGGGCGGCGGGCACCGCTCTTAGGAGGAAGCGGCCGCGTCTCACCTGGGGAATCCTAAGCGGCATTTTCTCTGCTAGGGCCTGGGGGACAGGTAACTGATGATGCTGGGAAGGGATTCCCGACGCAGTCTCAGGGTGCGGGGAGCCGGCCTGGGTCAGCTGTGTGCGAGCCCGTCACCGTGCACTTCCTTTCAGCCTGAGCTGCCGGAAGGAGGATCCAGGAAAAGTGGGGGCCTCCCTGGGAGAGGCGTCTCCCGCGCTGTGTGCCCTCCTGGTGACTGAGGTGGGTGGGCAGCACTGTGTCCTGGCGAGGCCGGCTGGGCCCCTGCTGCTGCGAGCTGCCCACGTCCCTGCGGGTGGCGTGGACGTGGGAATTCCATACCAGGCAGGGACGCGAGGGTGCCCGTGTTGGGGGCAGGCTGTGGCCCCTCGGGGCCTGGAGCATGTTCCACGGTCGGCAGCCTCCCTCCCACCCCCGCCGTCCGCTGTGACCTTGTCTGGGTCACTCTACCTGACCTCTGGGGGCAGAAGCTGCTTTCTCGACCAGGTCCTGGGTGGCAGTGGCTGGCCTGGGCTGTCCCAGATGACTTTCAAGCATTTTGCCCATTTCCTTGTTTTCTTTGCAGCAACTTTTGACTCTTCCATCAATGGATCTTTTAAGAACGCTTATGTGATATACGAAGCACACATGTCACCAGTTAACTCATTAAAGGATAGCCTAGCACTTGGATAATGGGTTTTGTAAATATTAAAATGTAGACACAGAACATTATCAATAACATAAAAAAATGTCATTAATGCCAACACAGTCAGAATACCTTTGACTTACAGAACAAGTAGCAATATTAGGGTTTGATTTGAAAATAGCACTTTATGTATTTAAAAACCCAAAGAAATGCTTTTTAGTTGAAAATCAAAAAGAATAAAAATGGTCACTATACTGGTGGGTTGTGTTATTAATGTAAACCCTGAGAACATTTCTTGAGGTTGCAAAATGATTGTACAGTGCCCATTTAAGTCCACCAGTTACAGAGAAGAGGTCAGCACAAAACCTTTTATTGGAGTCAGAAACCCCGCGAGCAGCGGCTTTGCCTGGGGCAGCTTGGGTGGGCGTTTGCCCCGCAGCCGCCCCACCGTGAGGAAGGGTGGCCAAATTCACGACACTCGGCATCGCTGATGGGGATGGAAATTTGTCCTAAACTTGATAAAATCCAGGACCACTGCACTTCATAGCTTCACGGTGGTGTTGTCTACACAGCCTGCAGTTCTGTTTTTCTTGTCTGATTATTTTATTTACTTTTGAGGTGGGGGGGGGACTTCAACAATGTATTTCCTTTTAAACTGATTTTGTTTTTCCAGCATCATCTTCAGGAGTTTGCAGAGTACTCTTTCTTTCAATTGCCTGGAAGTCCCTGGAAGTGGTTTTTATGGAATTTTCTCACACGCAACCCCCCTCCAGAGCTGGGGATTCTCCATGGCACTTGCATTTCTCGTGCCATTTAACACATGCTGGGAAGACATCACTCCGGCATTTGGACAGGACGTGAAGTAGCAGTGGGTATTAAGAAAGCAGCATAATTATCTCCCACATCATTTCCAGACAACATCGTGGTTCAGAGGTTCCTGGCAAAGGCAGGCTTTGGTGCCAGTTACCTCCCAGAGTAGCACTGCCAAGGAGCAAAAGCCCAAAGCCAGCTACACTCTCCTTGGCCCATCAGATATGAAGTTGTGACTTTTGAAAATGAAACAAAAATATTTTTGGGGAAACACATTCATTCAAGTTTTACACTTAAAGTGAGACCTTATTAAAATGTTTTCTATTGCATGATTTATTTATTTATTTACATTCTAAATTGAAAAACTTCCCTTTCTCATGGAGAATTTCAAACATATATGAAGCAAGCAGAATAGTACATTGAGCTCCCATCACCTGCAATCTACAAACGTCAACCCTCTACTGCCCTTGTTTCACCCATGCTTCCCCTTCCCACTCAATTATCAACTCTTTGGAGGCAAAGCTGACATACTTCCGAATGCACAAACCTTAACTACATAGTTCACAAATAATACATTTACTTAACCTACACCCCTTTCAAAGAATAGATTTTTCCATTGGCTCGGATAGTTCCTTCACGCCTCTTCCTAATTAACCCAACCCAGCCCAGGCAGCCATTACCGGGAATTTTTTCACCACGGATTAGTTTTGCCTCCTCTAGGATATCATATAATTGAAATGATAGTTTGCATTCTTTTGTGTTGGTTTCTTTTTCCACTAGCATAATGTCCATGAGCTTCATCCATGTGGTTGCATACATCAGTAGTTCATTTCTGTTTATTGCTGGATAGTATTCGTTGTATACCAAAAATGATTTATCTTGTTGGGTGGCCACTAAGCTTGTTTCCAATTTTTTGGTTATTATAAATATAGCTGCTGAAGTCTTCCAGCTCTTTCCTTTTCCAAGACTGTTTTGGCTCTTCTAAGTTCTTTGCATTTTCATAGAACTATTTTAAATTTTGTCACTTTCTATGAAAGTCTATTGGGGTTATGATTGGAATTGCTTTGAAATTTTGGATCAATTTTGGGAGATATGACAGCTTAACAATGTTAATTTTCCAATTCATGAACATGGTATGCCATTCCATCCATTTAGGTCTTCCTTAATTTCCCTAAGAAATATTTTGTAGTTCTCAGTACAGAGGTCTTACACATCATTTATGAAATCTATGCCTATGTACGTTTTCTGATACTACCATAAATAGCATTGCTTTACAAATTTCCACTTGCTTCCACTTGTTTGCTGCTAGGACATTGAAATACCATTGATTTTTTTTATGTTGGCTTGTATCATCTTATTAGTTCTATAATTTTTTCTTGTTGATTTGTTAGGGTTTTCTATGGGAAAAAATCAAGTCATCTGCACAAAGGGACTTACTTCCTCCTTTCCATCGTTATGATTTTTGCTTGACTGTTTCATTGCTCCAGCCACCACCTGAGGTCAATGTTGAACAGAGTGGTGCAAGCAGACCTCCTTGCCCTGTTTGCCATGTCAGGGGAGAAAATATTTCACTGTCTCATCATTAACTATGATGTTAGTTATAGGTTTCATACAGATACCATTTATCAGATTAGGGAAGAGTGTCAAATTGTATCAAACACTTTTTCTGTATCTATTGAGTGAATCACATGGTTTTTATTGTTTATTCTGTTAATATGATAAATTATGTTGATTGATTTTCAAACACTATACCAACACTGCATTCCTGGGATAAATCCACTTGGTCATTACTTGATTTTCTTTGGTAATATTTTGTTAAATATTTTTGCATCTATGTTCATGAAAGATACTGGTTATTTTTTTTTTCCTCCAGAAGCTTTGTCAGGTTTTGGTATCAGGGTTACTAAAGCAATGTTTCTGATCTGCTCTATTCAGATTTTCACTACATGAGATGTAGATGTAGATAAAGACAAAAAGGAGAAAGGGGGGATAATGTCTTAGTATAATCAGAATGGCACTATTTTTTTTTTGCCATTGGGAAAACTGCTCTGGTCTGAAGAAGGAAAGAGAAAGATAAAGTGGAGTTCAGGGGAATGGAGGCAACGCGAAGCTCAGAGATGACAAGAAGCTGCCGACAACTGGCGATCCAGCTGCTCAGGACGCCTGCCTCTGATCCAACTCTCTCCTCAGGAGTTTTCTTCCTAACAGATGTTTAAAGGTAAACAGTTTTCTAAGTAAAATGGAAGTCACTGGGAAAATAGATTTTTTTCCCCAAGGACTAAATCTAGAAATTTGTTGAATTTGAGGCATATCAAGCACTGTGTATAAAATTGCATTTTAAAGGTCATTTAAAATCAGCAGAACTAACAAATTGGGTACCATCTGCTGCAGTATTGTTCTCCTCACAGACACACCCTGAGGGCCCACTACGTGCATGAAGTGGCCTGCTGGTGGCTGGGCAGTCATGAGCAGTGGACAGACACGTGGCCCTGCTTCTAAGAAGCCTGGCGTCTAGTCAGTGACCACGAGATAGGAGGGCCCTGAGCACGGGGATGGGGGGTTGGCACGTGGATGACAGTCGTGGTCCAGCTGAGATGTGAAAAAGTTAGCAGCTTCAGAGAGAGGCAGACAGGGAGAGAGAAGTGTGAGCGGGGTGGGCGGGCGGAAGACAGCGATGTGGACAGCCGGGCCGCTCCAGGACCTCCGTGAGCTGGAGAAGGTCTGGGGAATGTCATCGTCTCTGGACCGGGGCTCCCAAAGGAGCTCCTCTTCCTTCGTCCTCTGGACTCCTAAGGGGGCTGTGATCTGCCTGCCCTTCTGACACCCTGCTGTGTGGGCTTTCAAGGCTACGGCTGAGAACACAGATACCACAGTAACACACTCTGCAGTTGCTAAGGGAACCACACTCTCATATAAATAGCAGAGCAAAATTAATCAGGGTCTGAAACTTAGGTAACTTCCTCAAGCACCAGATTATCGTCTCTCTGTGGTTATAAAGTAGGAAGGCTCCATGCTCTTGTCCAATTTTTAAGTACAAAAACCAGAGGGCCATTTTTATGAAATGCTCTTCCTCTCGAATAGGAGCGAGCAGGTACCTCGTGGCGGTGAAGCCCTTGGCTCGAGGGCAGGAGAGGCTGACTGTGGAGAGCAAGGCATGTTCGGGGAAAGGCGGATCGCATCATCCTCATCAAGCATTCCACTTCCAGAATCCGGATCTGATCCAATGACGTGCAAGACAATGAGTCACAAGAAACATCCAGACCTTACCTAAACCCCATTCCCTACACTCTCCATCTTCATTGCATTTCCTGTTATTAGAAATTATATTACTGACTTCCTTCTTCTTTGTTAATTTCTCCATAAGAATCTAAACTGAATTGGGGCAGGAACATTATTTTTTTTTATTAGAGAAGTTGTAGTTTTACAGAAAAATCATGCAGAAAATACAGAGTTCCTCTACATGCCCTCTTCCCTCACAGTTTTCCCTGTCATTAACACTTGGCATTTGTTTTGTATCTTTGTTACAATGGATAAAAGAATATTATTGTAATTGTACTGTTAACTACAGTCCATGGTTTACATTAGGGTTCATTGTGTTGTATTGTCTTATGTCTTTTTTTAAAACATTATCTAATAAACATATATACAACATAAATTTCCCTTTTAACCACACTCACGTATATATTTCAGTGCTGTTATTTCCATTCAGATTCATGCTACCATCACCACCATCCATTAGCAAAATTTTTCCATCACCACAGAAATTCTGTACCAGTTAAGTAATAACTCATTTCCTACCCCCACCCAGACCCTTGTAATCTGTATTTTAGTTTCCAATGCCACAATTTTTCTTATTCTAATTATTTCATATCAGTGAGATCATACAATATTTGTTCTCTTCTATCTGGCTTATTCCACTCATGACGTCCTCAAGGTTCACTCATGTTGTCACATGTATAAGAACTTCATTCCTTTTTATGACTGAAAATCATTCCATTGCATGTATAGACTACATTTTGTTCATCCATTCATCTGTTGATGGACAATTAGGTTGCTTCCATCTTTTGGCAATTGTGAATAAGGCCGCTATGAACATTGGTGTGCAAATACCTGTTCAAGTCCCTGATTTCAATTCTTTGGGGTACATACCTAAAACTGGCTTTGCTGAGTCATATGGCAATTACATACTTAACTTTCCGAGGAAATGCCAAATTGTTCTCCAGAGCAGCTGCACCATTTCTTCATTCCCACCAAAAATGAATGAGTGTTCCTGTTTTGGTTTGCTAAAGCTGACGAAATGCAACATACCAGAAATAGACTGGCTTTTAACAATGGGAATTTATTAGCTCACAAGTTTATAATTTTTAGGCTGTGAAAGTGTCTGAATTAAGGCATCAGTAGGATGATACCTTCTCTGAAAAGTGGTTACTAGTGAGCTGGGGCTCTTCTGTCAACAGCAAGGCACATGGCAACTTCTGTTGGTCCTTCACTCCTGGGTTTTGTTGCTTCCAGCTTCTGGCTGCATGTTTCTCTTAGCATCTGTATCTCTCGGCTATTCAGGGGCTTTCTCTTTGAGCTTCTCTTTCTCTCTATCCTCTTTTAAGGGATTCCAGGAAGAAGATTCAAGGTGGGTCACATCTTAATTGGAATAACCATTCAAAAGGGTCCCACCCATAATAGGCCCACACTTACAGGAATGGATTAATTAAAAAACATTCTTTTCTGGGGTCCATAAAGCTTCAAACCACCACAGTTCTTATTTCTTCACATTGTTTCCAATTTTATACACAGTGCTTGATATGCCTCAAATTCAGCAAATTTCTAGATTTAGTTCTTAGTTACTTTGTTTTTTTTTGTTTTTGTTTTTGTTTTTGTTTTCAATAGTAGCCATTCTAGTGGGCATGAAATGGTATCTCATGGTTTTGATTTGCATTTCCCTAATGGCTAATGATGCTGTGTATCTTTTCATGTGCCTTTTGGCCATTTGTATATTTTCTTTGGAGAAATGTCTATTCAAGTATTTTGCTCATTTTAAAATTGGGTGTTTGTCTTCTTGTTGATGAGTTGTAGGATTTCTTTCTGTGTTCTGGATATTACACCCTTATCAGATATGTGGTTTCCAAATATTTTCTCCCATTCTGTAGGCTGCCTTTTTACTTTCATGATATATTTCATTTATATATTTATTCTTTTGTTAGGCTTCTGGTGTCAAGTCTAAGAAATCATTGCCTAACAATGTACTGAAGATGCTTCCCTATGTTTTCTTCTAGAAGTTTTATAGTTTTGGTTCTTATATTTAGTCTTTGATCTATTTTGATTTAATTATTGTGTATGATGTGAGGTAGGGGTCTATCCTCATTCTTTTGCATATGGGTATTCAGTTTTCCCAGCACCATTTTGATGAAGAGACTATTCTCTCCTCATTAAGAGGACTCAGCAGCCTTGTCAAAAATCATTTGGCCATAGGGGTTACTTGAAGGTTTACTTTTGAACACTCGATTTGATTCCATTGGTCCAAATGTCTTTCCTTGTGCCAGTACCATGCTGTTTTTATTACTGAAACTTTGTGATGCATTTTTAAGTAAGGAAGAGTGAGTCCTCCAACTTTTTTTTTCCAAGATATTTTTGGCTATTCAGGACCACTTATCCTTCCATCTAAATTTGATGTTTGGCTTTTCCAATTCTCTGAAGGCAACTTTTGGAATTTTGATTGGTATCGCATTGACTCTGTTTCTTGCTTTGGGTAGATATGACATTTTAACAATATTTAATCTTCCAATTCATGAGCATGGAATGTCCTTCCATTTATTAAGGTCTTCTTTGATTTCTTTTAGCAATGTTTTGTAGTTTTCTGTGTATAAATCTTTCACATCCTTAGTTAAATTTATTCATAGATATTTGATTCTTTTAATTACTATTGTAAATGGAATGTTTTTTTCATTTCTTCTTCCAACTGTTTATTACTAGTGTATAGAAAAACTACTGAATTTTGTGTGTTGATCTTTTACTCCACCACTTTGCTGAATTCGTTTATTAACTCTAGTGGCTTCATTGTGCATTTTCCTTTATTTTCTGTTTATAGGATCATGTCATCTGCCATTAGGGAAATTCTTACTCCTTCCTTTCCAATTTGGATAACTTTTATTTTTTTCTCATGTCTAACTGCTCTAGCTAGAACTTCCAGTACAATGTTGAGTAACAGTGGTGACAATGGGCATCCTTGTCTTGTTCCTGATCTTAGAGGGAAAGCTTTCAGTCTTTCCCCACTGAATGATGTTAGCTGTGGGTTTTCATATTTGCCCTTTATTATGTTGAGGAAGGTTCCTTCTATTCCTGGTTTTCTAAGTATTTTTATTGAGGGGTGCTGGATTTTGTCAAAAACCTACTCTGTGTTGAGATGATCATGTGGTTTTTGTCTTTTGTTCTGTTAATGTGGTAAAACACATTCATTGATTTTCTTATGTTTAACCATCCTTGAATACCTATCAATCCCACTTGATGATGATGTGTAATTTAGTTAAGGTGTTGTTGGAATTGGTTTGCTAGTATGTTGTTGATGATTTGTGCATCTCTATTTATAGGTATATTGGTTTGTAATTTTCTTTTCTTGTGGTATATTTATCCACCTTTGGCATTAGAGTGATGTCGAGTTCACAGAGTGCGTTAGGGAGTACTAACTCCTCTTTACTTTTTTCAGAAGAGTTTAAGCAGGACTGGTATTAATTTTTCTTGGAAGAATAGGAGTGTTTGGTAAAATTCCCTTGGGCTGTTCTTTTTGGGGAGGTTTTGGATTACTGATTCAATCTCATTATTTTTTATTGGTCTGTTTGGATCTTCTATTTCTTTTTGAATCAGTGTAGGTAGTTTGTGTGTTTCTAGGAATTTGTCCATTTCATCTATGTTATCCAGTTTTTTTTGGTATAGTGTTCATAGTATCCTCCTACAGTCTTTTTATTTCTGTGGGGTCGGTAGTAATGCTCACCTTTTCATTTTGGATTTCAGCTATTTGTGTCCTCCCTCATTTTTTCTGTCAGTCTAGCTAAAGGTTTGTTGATTTTATTGATCTTTTCAAAGAACCAACTTTTGGTTTCACTGATTCTATTGTTTTGTCATTCTCTATTTCATTTCTGAGCACTTTGATATTTACTACCATCTGCCTGCTTTGGGTTTAGTTTGCTCTTCTTTTTCTAGATCCTCCAGTGTAGATTAGGTCTCTGATTTAAGATCTTTCTTCTTTTTTAATGTAAGCATTAAGAGCTATAAATGTTCCTCTCTGCATTGCTTTGCTGCATCCCATAAATTTTGGTGTGTGTGCTTTTGTCATCATTTGCCTCAAAATAGGTACTAACTTCTCTTGTTATTTATTTTTTCTAAAAGTATGTTGTTTTATTTCCACATATTTGTGAATTATTCAGTTCTCTGCTTGATTTCTAGCTTCATTCGACAATTGTGTTTAGAGAATATCCATTGTTTTATTTATTTTTTGAGTTTAAGACTGGCTTTGTGACCTCACATATGGTTTATTCTGAAGAATGATCCATGCATGCTAGAGAAAAATATATATTCTGTTGCTGTTGGGTGAGGTGTCCTATATATGTCTGATAGGTCTAGTTGGTTTACAGTATCATTCAGGTCTTGCATTTCTTTATTGATCTTCTGTCCAGATGTTCTATCCATTATTGAAAGTGGCATGTTAAAGTCTTGAACTATTAATGTAAGAATCTTCTATTTCTCCTTTCAAATCTATCAATATTTGCTTCATATATTTTGGGGCTCTGCCATTATGTGTGTATATAATTGTTATGTTTTCTTGTTGAACTGAAGACTTTACCAGTACATAGTGACCTTCTTTGCCCCCTCATAACAGTTTTTGACTTAAAGTCTATTTTATATGGTCTTAGCATAGCTATCACAGCTCTCTTTTGGTTATTATTTGCATGGTATATTTTTTTCCACCTTTTCACTTTTAAACTGTGTCTTTGAATTTAAGGTGAGCCTCTTGTAAACAGCATATAGTTGGGACTTGATTTTTCTATCCATACTGCCAATCTCTGCCTTTTGACTGGGGAGTTCAATCTATTTACATTTAAAGTAACTACTGATAATGCAGGTCTTTCTTCTGCCATTTTCTCTTTTGTCATTGTAAGTCTCATATTTTTTGACTCTCAATTCTTTTGTTAACCCCTACTTTCATATTTATTTGCTTTTGTGGTGTACTATTTTGAGTCCCTTCTCCTTTCTTTCTGCATATATTTTTCATATATTTTCTTTGTGGTTAACATGGGGCTTAAATTTACCCTCCTAAATCTATAGCAAGCATTATTTGATTTGATATCAACTAAACTTCAATAGCATACACACACACTATACCTATAACCTTCTGTCCCCCCCACCTTTTTGTTGTACTTGCTAGAAGTTATATCTTTACACATTATATATCCAAAACTATAGATTTGATATTAGTTTAATGCATTTGCATTTTAGAACTAGTAAGAGGTATAAAGGTGACATATCCCCAAAACTATGATACAGTATTACTGGCATTTATAATTACCTATATTATTTCCTTTACTGGTATCATAAGTCTTTCCTTTTCAGTCTGAAGAACTCCCTTTAGTAGTGCTCTCAGGGCAGGTCTAGTGGCGACAAACAAAATCCCTTGGCTTTTGTTTATCTGGGAATGTCTTAACTTCTCCCTCATTTTAAAAAGATAGTCTCACTGGGGAGAACCTAAGATGGCAAAAAACACCTCTGTGAAAAATACTAGATAAAAACCAGAAGGTGACCCAGAACACCAGTTTCAGTGATGCATCAGCTGGACAAGGTCTGCTAGAACCACAGGGGCCGTACACTTGTTGAAACCGGGAGCCTGCATTCTAAAAT